>CM034079.1:26632028-26797028 GCA_019845555.1 Aristolochia fimbriata
ATCGCAAAAGAAAACCAGGCGACAAAAAGAAGCAGTAGCAAACAAAAAAAAAGCAGCATCGCGACAAAAAGAAGCAGTCGCAGAAAAAAAAAAAAGAGAAAAGGTTGCGACAAAAAGAAGCCGTCACCAAAAAGCTACGACAAAAAGAAGCAGTCGCAAGAAAAAAAAAATAGAAAGTCAAAACAAGACCTCAAGACAAATCGCACCCGGCGAACAACCCGGCTGCAACCAGAAGGAATTCGCATTCGGCGAACAACCCGACTGCGACCACAAGGAATTCGCATTCGACAACGCTGGCCGACCGCGACCACGCAGAAATCTGGACTCGGGGACCAAGCCGAGTGCGTCTGTACAAAATTCTGCCCCTCGGCGACCAAGCCGGGCTCAACTAAATCAAAATTCTGGCACCCGACGACCAAAACAGAAGTTCTATCTCCCGGCGACTGAGCCGGCCATGGCAAAAACGAAAATCAGCACCTGGCGACTGAGCCGGATGCAACAACACAGAAATTCAACCTCCCGGCAATCCACCCGGGATCGTTCGAATCAAAACCATCGCGCCCGATAACCGAGCCGGACGCAAAATAGAAGTTCTGCGCCCGGCGACCGAACCAGACGCGACCTACACCTCCCGGCGACCGAGCCAGACGCCACCTACACCTCCCGGTGACCGAGTCGGAAGCAACAGAATAAACTCTTAGCTCTTGGCGACTGAGCCGAGCACAACACGCAGAAGCCCAGCACCCGGCGACTGAGCTGGGTGCGACCAAAACAAATTTCAACATCCGACGAGCAAGTCGGATGCGACCAAAACATATTTCAACATCCGACGACCAAGTCGGATGCGACCCAGGCAAATTTCTACACATAACGACAGAGTCAGTGCACTTTTGGATCAAACATTGCACAAAGAATTATCAGTTTTGTCGCATTGACAAACTGACGGATACTTAGAGCGCGAGAGAAAAGAAAAGCGAGACAGAGAGAAAATTCGAAAAAAAAAAGGGAGAAAGAGAGAGAGAAAACGTGAAAAGAGAGAGAGAGAGAGAGAGAGAGAGAGAGAGAGAGAGAGAGAGACTGAGGGAGGAGTCAAAAATGTGAAGAGAGAAAAAGAAGAAAAAAGAGGGAGGAAGAGAATAAGAAAGAAAAGAGAGTGGGGACCCCAGGCTGACTCGAATTCAATCCGAGGCTCCCGGGATAAGAAAAATCTTACAGTACCTTCAAATTTGATCCACGGAGAAGTTCTGACGCAAGCCGGGAAGATTGCAAAGCCAAATCGCAGGCTGCCTCTCAAATCGCAGACAACCGAATCTCAGTAAGTAGCAAACAGTCTTCCCAAATCCGCAGGCAGATTCCAATCGTAGACAACCTCACAGAATTGCAGCAAGGTATTGTACCCCAACTCGCAACCTCCCAAATTCTTCCAAATCGCAGAGCCTCCCAGACTCAATTCGCAGCCAGAGACAGAACCAAATCAAAGTCGCAGACTGCCTCTCCAATCAGAGTCGTAGACTGCCTCGCAAATCCAAGCCACAGACAGTCTCTGGGATCAAAGTCGCAGACAACCTCTGAAGTCAAAATTCGCAGTTTGTCCCTGAAGTCAATGCCACAGACAAGAGAAGGAGCCCAACTCACAGACAGTCTCCCAACCCTAGATTCGAAGGCTATGACTTAACTCACAATCGCAAGCAACTTTCCAAAGTCAAAATCGCAAGCAACTCTTCAAACCAGGATCACAAACAGTGCCTCAAACCAAATTCGCAGCCTGCCTCCCAAGCCAAAATCGCAGGTCGACAGGAAATCCAACTTTGTAGTGCAAAACTCAGAAAGAAGAGGATAAAGGCCTTTAAACCAGACTAACCCAAATTCCCGGGGAAGTGGATCAGCGCCTCCTCCACCTAAAGAGGAGCCCTCTACACATGAAGGTGGGACCCACGTCACTACCTCAAACCTTCTGCGAGTTGCGCAAAAGCCAAAGCGCAGGGTGGGCTCCACCACACCTTCTCCTGCGTAAAACCTCTTTCTAGTGTGTCAACACAGTTTGCAGAAGTAACTTCAGACTGCCGAAAATTTACTCAAAAGCTCGAATTCAACCTTCAGGATCTTATTCAGACTGTCGGGTTGCGAAACACCATCAAACCAAAAGTAGAAGAGTCACGACTTATCTCAGTTCGCAACACCTCTTCCCGGCACCGCGACATTCGAAGTTGCAGATACTCACAGAAGTCGACGAAGTTCATCACAACTGCCTCTACTGAAGTGTTGAAGCGTCGGCTACAACGTTCAAACACACTGCGACCAGTCACCCAGCTTCAATTCGACGTCGCCACTCAACCCGAACAACATCTCAGCTCAGGTACACCGTCTCTCTACATACTGTACATATTCTGCATGTACGCGTATAAAAAAAAAAGGGGGAGAAAATTGAAAAAAAAAGGAAAAAACAAACAGCTCGAAAACAGCAAGAGAGCCAAAAAAAAGAAGAAAAGAAGAGAACAAAAAAAATACAAATACATACAAAGTGTACAAAAAATATACACTGTCCTAAAAAAGCAAGAGGATAGAAAAGCAGTACACAGAAGATAAACGATCCTAAAAGAGCAAGAGGATCAACAAAAAAAAAGAAAAAGTGTGTGTGCGTCATGTTTGTTCATCTTCACGTTCGAAACTTGTTCGTTCCTCCCGAACGAGCAAGTCTCGAAAGGGGCAATCTGTATGCACCAAAATGTGCATGACCCAAATTCAACAAGTCTAGGAGTCCACCAATCCAGCAAACAAGGATCGTGGGTAGGCTCTGACAACTCTCAAGGTCATCTGATACAGCCCATCGCGAAGTCCATCCTTCTTGCCGCGTCATCGGTATAGTCGACGCCTCCGTCAGCAAGGAATCGACGAGTAAGCACCAGTCAGCAATCAGAGTACACATCAGCCTCAGCAACAATTAAACGACCAGTTTTGGTCGTTAACTGAAGGAGGAAAAGGAGGTCACGATCCTGGTCTTCCTCTTCCCCTCTTCTTCCTCAACTTCATCAGCAGAAAGAGGATCACGATCCTCTTTCCCAGAAAAAATCCTTGAACCATTGCACAAGACCCCCTACAAATAGCCAGAAGCGTTTAGTTCCAAGGGTTGGAAAAAATCAAGTTCGAGAGCATTCACCGAGAAATCACTCCACGCACAGAGTTTTTCTCTCTCGAACGAAGGTCTGAAAAGCCCTTCATCGAGAAGAAACTCCACGTACAGAAGCTCTCTCGAACCAGAGAAGTTCAGCAACTCGCCGTTCGTCGTTCAACAATTCGACCAAGAGCAGCTCTACACGTTCGCCGACAACGTCACAAGTCGACACACGCGGAGCACAAATACCTCCGTCCGACCGACAAAAGCCACACCAGATCGTGCACACTCGTTCCTATAACTCGAGTCTCGACGACGACTCGCAAGAAGCTTAAACTTCACCAAATTCACACGGAGATCGAATCAGAAGAAGCTCAGGAAATTGTACTCGCATTCCTCGATACAAAATACACCCTGTATCACAAATTATTCTGAATTAATCGATTTATTCCATCGGTCACGCCTCTTCGCGGACCGGTGAGTTTTCAGTGAAACACCTACCCATGACGATCGATTGTTGAATTGATGAACGTTTGGGCTCGTCATAATTGGGCTAGTCACATTTTGGTGTATACAAATACACCCGCAAAAATTTCCAATTTAACACAAATTTATAATTTTTTAAACTTTTTAAATTAATCAATCAACCGCGCAAATCGTGGACCGGAGAATTTTCGTCTCTACAATATTGTGGTTCTGAGTTGAGCACGTAATTTGAGTTGAGCACAAGAAAACATAACGGCGGGGCGCCATTTAACAACCCGACGGCTTCTATGGAAATGTTTTGGAAAGGCTGTTGCTTTCCGTCGACGACTCGACGGCGTCCAACTAGTTCGGCCTCGACTCACTTTGCAATTCAAACTCTTCCGCGGGAACGGGAATTCGCCATTAACGTCTCTGTTTCGAAATCTCTGCAGGGGTTTCGGTTCCGCCTTTCTACGTTTCATTCTCTCACGTCGAAAACGTAGACGGAGCGACTGAGTAATTGAAGCGGAAATGAAGCCTAAACCAAAAAGATCAGATTCAGCTTCAATGGTGCGCACTCGTTGACGAATACAGTTTCCTTTCCTATTCGAGAAAATAAAGTTTCTTTCTTAGTCCTTTTTTATTCTCATTTCGACCTGACTGCACTTAACTACGACGAGCACAGTTGCTTCTTCTGTCTAGTTCGTTGCTCTTATGGTTTTCGCCTTTTTCTCACTACGTTTTGTTTTGTTTTGTTTTATGTTTGGTGATTATGAAGCTCGTTTTAGAGAAAATCATTGGCTTGACCACAAAAAATGCTAGCGGATTGGCGTCTAGTATGTACACGGGGAATTGTGTTTATGTTGCCGGTTGCGTTGCCGTTGTCTACGATCTTGATTCTAACACTCAATCGTATCTTATGGTCCCATCTCGACCTCCGAAACCCTTGAGCTGTGTGGCCATCTCGCGCGGAGCTGCAACCTACGTTGCTGCAGGAGAGGTGATTATTGTGTCCTTTTTTAGGCTGCCGAGGCTATACTCTTTTCGATAATAGGGGTAGAAATTTGACTTCCTTTCAGTCTTTCACTCATAAGATGAACCTACTCGAGTGGATTGTTTCTGCCTTGTTTTCTTGTTTCTGTCCATTGTAGATATTTTTTGCAGAGAGTATAATGGTTTGCAAAATTGGTTACTGTATTGTCGTTCTCATTCAAGAATCAGATGGCAAACTATAAGTTATTTGATGACTATATTCTTGATATGCTTTCCAGCCTCGAGTAATTGAGTCCAGCAGGTGAGTATTGTCATTATTGCAGTCTTAGTTTGTTTCCTTAAAGAGTATCATTGTCATTTCCCCCAAGAGTATCTTGATTGCCTCTGGCTAGACAAATTCTCAAAAAGGGTAGATAGTCTATTTGCAGACATGGACGTTGCATTTAACTGTGTTTATATCATTTTAAAACGGGATTGCTATTTGCCATTATACTTCTGTCATTCATTCGTTTGTAAAATGTTGCTCGAACTTAAAATTTATTCATGAATTGTTTTTTTAATGTTCGTAACTTGATACTTTAAACTGAATGCTGCTAACATGTTCATTATATTTTCAGTCAGGATCTCAACCGGCAGTGCTAGTTTGGGATTATTCAACTCAAACTCTTTTGGCTGAATTGAAGGGTCATCGATTTGGGATTGCATGCATAGATTTTTCTCCTGATGGTAGGTCCCTTGTTTCTCTTTCTTCGAGTTTAATTTGTTTACTTCCTCACTGTGCTTCTGGAGATAAAAAAAAATAGTTTATCTCTTATTGCATTATTTTATAGATATCGGGTAATGAGCAACTTGTGGGGGTCAGTGATATTTGAACCAGAGGCATTTGTACAGGTGAAAGCCATCTATGGATTTAAATTGTTTAAAGTTAGGTTGAGGTTGATCCTGAAATGACTAGCCAAAGTTGATATAATTCTTTCTAGCTAATAACGACACATTGTTTTAGAAATAATCAACATAGAATAATGACCATAATCATTACATTTTACAGTTACGGTTAACTGAGGTAGATGGGCCTGGGATGTGAAATCACCAAAATATATGTGGCATGGATTGTGGCCAGCTTTGGTGCCTTGTCAAAGTTGGGGCCAAGTAATCTAAAATGACTGGTCAATTTAGGAGACTTTTCCCAGCAATAGTTATAAGATTTTTCATAACTATAGTTTATGTGTGATTATTCTCAATAACACTTATATATCCACGTTTTACCACTATTTCATGTAGTAAATTTGTGTGGAACCAGAGGTTATGTAGTATGAGGGAACTATAATATCTGTTCAAACAAAGCTTCCACCTTGATCGATCCATCTTTGTAGTACCTTCAGTTCTATTCTTTATGTAGGGAAAATGCCACTACTATAGTGTAAAGCTGTTGGGCTTTTCTTGGTATTAATCCTAAAAAAGGAACTTTTAGTCCCGTTCTTGCTTTAACATTCGATTATTGGCTATTCTCAGGAAAACACTTGGTTTCTGTTGGATATCCTCATGATGGGTACCTATGCCTTTGGGATTGGGTTAGTCAAAGAGTGGTCACAAAGCTTAAAGTGAGTGCATCTTGGTCTGCCATTTCATCTGTTAAGTTTTCATCAGATGGAGTGTATTTACTAACTGCTGGGCGAAAGCACTTGAAATACTGGGCCCTTGGATGTTCGGCAAGAGTTCGTGCAAATGCAGGAACAGTTTTACAAGCAACTGAAGGAAAAGCTCCTAATCTTGGTTGTAGAAAAGGAGACTCATTTGTATCTATTGCTTTTGCTGCCTCTTCAACCTCTAACTCTGAGTGGAAGGATCGGACTACTGACATTGGTTTTGTCTATGCATTGACTGATGGAGGTAGGCTATAGTACTTCAAATTATTGTCCATAATTCTCTGAAGATCTTAAAGTTTGCTTTTCAACTCACAGGTATTTTATGTGTTCTTAATTCTGGGTTTTCTTTGAGAAGATCGGTGGATCTGAAGGTATTTCATGAATTTCAGATTTCTGATTTGCTAATAAAACAGTCCATCTCTTCTGTCCAAAAAAGACATATTTGTATTAGGAATTTGGTAGATTAATAAGAGGAGAAGCCCCATTTATTAATGATTGAATTATAAATTGTGGTAGTGAATTGAGGCCTATCAATCCATCTCGATATTGCAAGAGTTGATTGTAATTACAAAACTGGTATTATTTCTGGTTTCATCCTTAACTACAAGATGGCAATACTGTTTGTCAGAATTATTAAAAGAAAAGAAAAGCATTTTTTAGGCATTGTTGCTGATAGCCCTCTATTTGGTGGTCCTGGGCACTCCTTTGTTCTGCCACCTGCATGATAGCTACTGGAGTGAATCTTTTGTTCAAAGGATGTTTTCTGTGGCTCTCATTGATGTTGATGATTTACACTCTTGAATTTTTCAGGTTGACAAAGGCTTTGCCCTTTCCATGTCCATCAAGGTTGTTGCTTGTTGCTGCAGTAGTGGAATTGTGCAACTTGTCGCCATTGATACTCTTAAACTAACTGGAAGCCTGCAGTATTCTGAATTGGTAAAAAATAATTCCCCCGGGATGAACATTTCTGTTCCAATCCCCGATGCGATTGCCTGTCAATTTTCTACCTCTGAGAAACTAGGTGAGAATGTTATTACCTCGATGTCCCTCCGTATGCTTGCTTCATTAAACTCATTTAAATTACCCTATACACATATTTTGCAGTTGTAGTGTACGGAGATCACAGTCTCTACTTGTGGGATGTGTCTGATGCACCAAAGGTGAAGCTTAAACATGAACCTTAACCTTTATTCTTAATATTTTATTGTTAAAACTTAAAGTACGTTAACGTGTTCTTCCTTTTCTTTTGACACAATTTCTGAGATGGTCCATGCCAAAACCAATGAAGGTTTTTGTGGACCTTTGCAATATTTTGAGAAGTATTGGTGGAGGTTGGGCTGGATCTGATCAATTGATTTAGTGTCCTCTAACTCAACTGTTCAGTTTAAAGATATAACTTTCAAGCTAACCTGTTCATAATTAATGTCTGTCTATTTTGGACGGAGTCATGCTATTTCTTGGGTTCTTCCTTTATGTTATAGTTTCTATTGTTTCTTATTTACTGTGCATGTCTTTAGCTTTTGAGTTTAAAATTTGCTGAAGTGATTTAATGATTGAATCCATGGTACCATTTTAGGTTGTTCACTCTTGTTTACTCATTACGCATAGTGCTTGCATATGGGATGTTACAAATCTTCCTTGCAAAAACATGCACAACCCAGCTCTTTTATGTGTGGCTAGAGGGTTTTGTCGAGAAGTTTCATTTGCAACCTGTTCTGAAGATGGCACTATTAGGGTATGGGACTTTGAGCTACCAACCGACACAAAGAAAGATAACACTAAATCAGAAGCATTTGTGGGTAATCCACCTGATATTTGTTCAAACTCTGAGCACAACGATCAATTACAATTAGGTAAGTTTGCTGGTACAAAATCTTTAGAGCACTATAAGTCATAACAATGTGTACATGTTTGGTCAAAATCTTTTAGGGTGTCACAAATCCCAGTTGTTTGTACATATTTGATGCTTTCCTTTTTTAAAGTTTTCTTGTTGAATGGAATTATCAGATTGCTGACATTGGAAATTCCACAATTGCAATTTGGTAATTGAAAAAACCAAGAGGTGGTGAATTTGATAGTAGATCGAACCAACAAGTAATTTGTTTCTGTTGTTCTGGTCGGAACCAGTCACTACTGAAACTGTATGAAGTATCGTTCTGTTGGAGATTGACTGGTCCTTCGTCATCATTAAATGTTTTAATGCTTAATGCACCTGTATATGTTGCTTCTCTGCAGTGAGTAGTGCACTCTTTGATGCTGAGGTTGTTGAGTCCAGTCTAGAAACGAAAGGTATCCGTTCTCTAGCAGCTAGTTTGGAAGGGAGGTATTTGGCTGCTGGAGACTGTCAAGGAAATATTCATGTCTACAATCTGAATACTTATAACTATACATGCTTTCAGGTAATGTATACATTTCTCATTGGCCTTCAGTGCAGGAATCTTAGCATGATTAGAGTATTTTCCAAGGGCTAAGGATAAGGTGAAGAACATTCAGAAGTCAGTTTTTCCTAAATTTTATTAGTTGATGCATTTGAAAAAAACATATAAGATATTTAAGATTAGGATTGCTGCAAGAGCTACAGTATTACTCTTTGCACCGAGCTCTACAATTTTGTGAGCAAAGAGGTAGAATATCTAAGATTACTTACATGAGTGGAGCCTTTGAGGCACTTGATTTCATTATTTTTGTATTTTTACTATTTTAATTGATTTCATGGCCTCTGACAGGAAGCTCATGCTTCAGAGATCCTCTCGTTGAGTTTCAGTTCAAATGGCCAAAAAATTGGTGTGGCTACTCAGGAATTCAAAAATCTACACTTGCTAGCTTCAGGGGGAAGAGATCATGTAATCCACGTATATGATGTCAAAAGGTTGGGTCATGAGATCTGTTCTTTTACCAATTATGAAATTTGAAGTTTGAACACATTTCTTATCTCTACCACTTTTAATTGATTTTATTTTTGCTCTGCAGGGATTGTCATCCCATTGGAAGTTTTGAGGATCATTCTGGAGCTGTAACATCAGTAAAATTTACTCATAATGGTAGTAAAGTTCTCAGTAGTAGTGTTGACAGGTGAGCTGTTTACGGAAGTTTAGCTTTTTATTGGGCACTTGTTCATTAAAATAAGTCTATTTGGTAGATTGTTAGTAAGTCATATGCTCTCATCAACTGGTCTCGCTTGTTTAGAAGAGTACTTAGAGACCATCAAACAATAGATCTTTTCAACTTGGATAAATCGCTCACAACATTCTACTTAAGCTCGAACTATGAGGACAATCTGGCTCCCCTCTGTAGAGGGGGATTTCACGGTGAGCTCGGCCTACAAGCTGGAGTCCAGAGGGGAGGAGACCCACCACACCAGTGGTGCATGGAGTTTTAAGGGGCTGCCCAAAGTAAAATTCTTTCTTTGGACAAATTTACATAACAAGATCTTGTCACGTGATAACCTGGTTCGAAGAGTGATGACATTGCCTTCGCTCAGTTTCCCGCTCTGCAATGAGGAATCTGAATCAAGAGATCATATTCTTATGCACTACACCTTCGCCTAGAAAGTCTGGTCAGCTTTCTTTAATCTGTTCGAAGTCAAATTCTTTATACCAGGGAAGCTCTAGCAGCTGCTCATACAATGGAGGAATTTACCGGTAGGGAAAAAAGGCAGAATTATGGCCGAGGTTAGCTCATTTATCATGGAAGATTTGGGAGGAAAGGAATGCTAGAGTCTTTCAAGGGAAGCAACGTGACTAGAATCGTATAGCCATGCTAGCACTAAACAAAGCAGTTGAATGGCTTGGCTCTACAAAGGATTTCGCGGACACAAAGGGAGAAGTTCTGAGACAGAATTGGAGCCTGATTGCAATGCAGCACACCAACCACCAAATCCGACAGCCAGTCCAAGGGTCTCCACCGATGTATGGTAGCATTAAGCTCAACATGGATGGTTCCACCCTTGGGAACCCCGGACCTGCGGGATTTGGAGGCCTCTTCAGAGATCATAATGACTTTGTTATCATTTTGCGGGCTTATCGGGATTAAAGACTTCACAGAGGTGGAAGTGATTGCGCTATTAGAAGGGCTTTACTTATATAAGGACAGATTCGCCCAACCACTTGAAGAAGAAGGCGGCTCCAAGAACGTGATTAGGTGGAGTCAGCAGAAGAAAGACCCTCCTTGGAGAATCGTACCGATGCTTAGAGAAATCTGGTCATTAGGTGCTTGTGTTCAGAATTGGTATCATGTAATTAGAACAACTAATCAGTCTGCTGATGCGCTTGCAAGGGAGGGAGTTTCACTAACGACTATGGTAGTGAAACTCCCACCTTGATGTAAAATGCATGAAATCCTTTACTTTTGAAATCCATATCAAATAAAATTCAATTTCCTCAAAAAAAAAAAAATCTGCATTGACTGCAAGTAATTTGAGGATTGCCTTATGATCCTGTGTTTATGAAGTTTGCTTGTATACATATTTCTTACATTTACATTGTGACTGTAAAATATAGTTTGCTTGTATGCATATTGCTGACATTTACATTGTCACTGCAAAATATAGTAACATATGAGTACAAACAGGTCTGTTTTATTGCGTGTTGTGGAAGTGACCAATGATCAGCTTAAGATTTTGCATGACCATTCTCTTCAAATTGTGACACATGCTCCAATTTATGATATGGCAATAGAACCTGTATCCCAGAGTGTGGTGACAGTTGGGCAGGTAGATTTCAAACATCCAGGAATTGGTACTTTTATTTTGTATGTTATTCTTATATTTACTTTTATATTTTTAGGATAAGAAAATGAATGTCTTTGACTTTGGCGCTGGGAAGTTCATCAAAGCATTTAAACAGGATCCAGATTGCGGGGAGCCCATAAAGATCTCTATAGATCCAAGTGGTGGCTATGTAGTTTGTTCTTACTCTAACAAGTCCTTGGGAATCTATGACATTGACACAGGAAAGTTAATCACTCAATCGATGGGCCACTCGGAAGTTGTTACTGGTGTCATATTCCTTCCAGATCACAAGCACATAATTTCTGTATGTTTGTTGGGCTCATTGATTATTATTTGATTGATTAAACAAACTCTCTTGCAAAAGTTCTCTTCTATTCTTGTTATGTTACTGTATTGAAAAAAGTCAAAACTACCCTTTGGCAATATCTGTGCTGCTGCCAATGCAAAGACTGTTGATAAGGTCTCATATGTGCTCAGGTAGGTGGTGATGGCTGCATTTTCATTTGGAAGATGCCTGCCCTATTGATGTCAAAAATGACTCATAGTGCTGTAAATCAAGCTGTTCCCCTCACATCAAGCACAAGTGAGGTAATGGTAATGTCTGAGGCAGACAATAATCAAGAGATGCTTGCAAATGGAAAGGACCATGGAGAGACTCCTCTATTCAAATTCAGTGTCTCAAAGCTTCCAAAATGGGCACAAAACAAACTATGCAGAGAAAATATTGTTAAAAGGGAAGATGACACCGTGTTGACAGAGGTAAATTTTGGTATATCATTGTCTCTGTGATCTTAAAAGATGCAATGGAAGTTTTAATGTAGGTGATAAAAGGTAACATGCCTTGACAGTTTTTCATGAGTGTCTCTTTTGCTTTCTTGTAGTACACACGTACTAACATAACTTTTCTTCGGTGAAGTAATTGAATTAATATCAAAACTTTGATTCATTTTGAGAATTTTGATTCTTTACTGCTGAATTGGTCCACACTCGATTTTCAGGTTACTGATAATACTCCTGATTTCTTGAGAACAAGTAAGTATGATACCCCATTTTGTGCCAAGTCGGGAGTGAATGATGTTAGTCAAAGCGGCACCACAGCCAGTTCCACTTCAGATGCTGGCGAGGTATCACATTTGGATGATCAGATTCCAAGGTTAATCTAGTGTAACGATTCTGGATATTTTTGTTCTGCTGTTAATGTATACTGATGTGCTGTTCGGCTTAATGTTTCTTTTCCTTGTGTGACCTCTGGTAGAATTGATGTGGAAGGGCGTTGGAACACCATTCACAATGTTTGCCTTGATCTGTTTGATTCTCCTAATCTGAGAGATTTCAAGGACTTTGGCTCATCAGTTGTAGCACCTATTCCCTGTAAGATTATCTGATACCTACTGAAACTCTCATTTGCACGTTATTATATGCAACATTATATAGAAACAATCCATTCAAGATTCAGTGCACAAGTAGGTGACTGGAAGTTGAACAAATATCAAACTTAATTTTCTAGAGTCCTCTTATGTACATGTGTAACTTATACAAGTAAATTGTATTAACATATAGACAAAGAAACTAATGATTTTATACTTGCAATTATATTATGCAGTAGAAGTGCCTGGGGACCAGCCGCCCAATGGTGAATATAATAGAAAAATCATGGACAGTGGAAGTTATGATCAATACCAAGGTGAAGATATCTTTAGCCAGCATTTCTGCAGCTTGTCAACAGTACAAAAGGTGGGTCTAGCATTATATGCTTCATTGACTTTGAGTCACACTTATTACTCATAACGATATTGGAGACCCTTTGTTTAAGTCATTAGCATTATCATTCTCATTTTTAATTTCAAGTGGTTTTTATTGTTTATTGGGTATGAGTTGTTGGTATCTAAGGCCAGAAAGCAGAATTCAAAATTCTCATGACTTGAGTGGAGCTACTGAACCACAATCTACATATACATTTTAGAGGCACAGCTGACTCAAAATAATAGATGTGCACATTTATTGAAGTAGTATGTGTAACATGATCTCTCTCCAATGGTTACTTCAACTATCAAATGTTTAAAATCCCGACCTGGTGAAGTCTCAGTATCTATTGCAATTGGTTCTTCTTGTTGACTCAAATGTTCAACTGGTGGGGTCTGTATGTGTTTTAATAAAAATCCTCTGTAGAGGGTGTCTCCATCACCTCAAACACATCATTCATTGAAACAATCCAGTATATTCTGAATTTAATGCTAATGTAACTTCCTTTTTTTTGGTCTTTCTTGTTGTCTTTACCCTGCAAACCTTCACTGTGACTACTTGTAAATTTGTGGATCTTTAGGTTCAGAGAAGGGGAGTATCAAAACGAAGAAGTTTCTCAGGACATTTTGTCATGCGCCGTGACTGCCTCGTGGGCTCCAGAAGACATTCTGAAATCAGAACATCTGGTGGAGAGATCAGGCGCTACCCAGGTGAAGATGCCCCAAAGAGTTCATTCGGCAATCTGTCAACACTCTTTGCAAATGAGTCAGAACTCTCTGACATCTGTGAGAAGGTATATGCATAATTCTTTCACAAAATCTGAGATAAAATAATGCAACATTGCACCTAGTAACAAAGTAAGAGCTTGGCTACTATTTTCTTGCTGCAAGCCTTCTAAACTCATTTTGGCCAACCATTTCCTTTGCCCGACATGTTTAATTGGAGGACAATGGAGGGATCTGATTCAGTGGGAAACCACAACTAATGCCGTTTGTTTGACCAACTTAAGAGCAATTACGTGTTTTCAATCAGGATACCAAATTTGTTGAATGATGTTTTGTTTGCACATATTCAATCTTTACATAAATATGAATGCTGTTGACTCCAACAGGGTGATGAAAACTCCGTTAGGAGCATGTTTGTCCCCTCTACCCTTCAGAGCGATTTGGTCGCTGCAGATGGAAGCCTCGTTGAAGTGAGAGATGGGAGAACTCTAGAAGAAATTAAAGTGCAAGACAAAATAGATCAATGCAAAACAGCATTACTGAGTTTAGATGCTGCTGCAGAGAAGACACTTCAATTGTTTAGGGACATAGAAGTCCTGAAGAGACCCGGAGAGGTATCAAACTTGGTTGGAGCCGAATTATACAATATCGCATCAAATACCATTCCTTTGATTCTAAGCAAAGTACACAGATTAAGTGATATCTGCATCCAAGAAAGACTAAGTTGAGGGACTCATCCAGATTATTTGCTCCGGGGGACTTAAGGCAGAAGTGTAAATTAATGGGGGACACTTGTGCTGCAGTAGTTCAATGGTATTCATGGGAAGAACGAAATCTGAAAGTCTTCAAGAGTGAAAATTGATCCACTTCTGAGATGAGCAGGCATGCTGAGACTGGCATAATTAGATGGTTCTCTATGCTGAAGGAATTTGAAGACACCAACAGTTGGGTTTTATGGTCCTCATGGGTCTTGCTCGCATCGTTACATGAGTAACCCCTGAAATGCCTAATGTTAATTGGCAACCTCCCCCAAAAGGCTCAATCAAACTAAATGTTGATGGTTCTTCAGGGGTAAACCCTGGGAGGTCGGTTTTTGGTGGCTTAATCGGAGATCATTGTGGAACCACTTAAACCTGCTTTCCAGATCCTTTAGGCATCATTGATTCTACGGTGGCAGGAGGTAAATGGACTTGCCCCATGGGTTGAAAAGAGCAAAAGGCAGGTACCAGGAGGTGATAATTGTGGAAGGAGATTCTAAAGTCATTATTAGCTGGGCGTGAAGGGAAGCCGAGCCACCATGGAGATATATTCATGTTTTTAGAGATTTCTTTTTTATATTTTCAACTCTTTAGATGTAAGTTAGTCACATGTACCTCGATGAGTGAACTCTTCTGCTAATCTTGGACTCAACAACCCTAGATTTTGATTAATGAACAATCATCACCTTTATTTAAAAGATTAAAAAAAAAAAACATGGTGCCTGCTGATTCTCGAAGTTCTCAATCATCAATTGAGAGTTCTAGGATGAGTCTTACTGGGCATATTCTTGATCTACCCGAGAAGGCTTCTTCACTTGATTAACATTGTTTTCTCTCTTCAGAGAGTCATTAATATCTTTCATCTTTTGATATTAATCAGCTTGTAAAAGTGAATACGAGTTCTTAACACGATTTCCTTTTACTAGATTAAGGCTATTAATCAAGGGAGCACTCTTGTAAAAACATTCAAAAGCAACCACCAGAGGCGAGCAAATAGAAACTAAGGGGTCTTATCACTTATGTTGACTTTATTTGTTATTTAAATTATTTTACGGTTTTTACTTTTTACTTGAATTTATTTAATGCTATATTTAAGTAAATATGATATTACTCGTTTTACTATTAAAAATAAAAAATAGGAAAAATGTATGAACTTAAATGAGTCTCAGCAGGTAGCTGCTGCTTTCCTTTCTGATTGTTCTACTTACTTCTCAGCGGAAACATCGAAGCAAGAGATAGGAAGTCGCGATGGAGGTGGTGGAGAAGGGGAAAGCGAGGGCAAACGCTGCTTTAGCTTTGAACAAGGAAGATTCACGGAGCGTGTCGGAGCTCAAAATTGTGCCTCACCGACCTGCGGAAACTCCTAGTTTCTACGAAGCTTTTGCTCAACGCGGGATTCTGGTTGACCAAATTCGTCCTGGTTTACTCGTATGCACTTTTAGAGTGCCTTCACGGCTCACGGTAATCTTTCTGTTCCTATTCCTTCGTCCGTGATCTTGGAATGGAGGAATTCGTCGTGTTTTTAATTTCAATTTCGTCGACTGAGACCTTGTCTACGCATTTATGGCTATGGGTAAAAGTTTTTCATTGATCTTTTCTTGATCGGCGTCCATGATGATTGTCTATGGTTACTCGTTATACCGTTGTGTGTTGACTGACATTAGCCCGCCTGATAATTTCATCGCTACAGCCTATACGTATTGCAACATATAAAAAATTGTAATAGCTCCTCTCATCTTGTAGTGTGGAAAAGTAAATTCTTTCACTTTTAAGTTGAGAATTACTTTCGTATATCATGCGAATCTTATGATCTGCATAATAACTATGCTTGAAGCGTTTAACAACAACATCTAATCTACAAATGCTTCTCTTTCCGAGTGAAGACAACTATATATGATGGTCTAACCTTTAGTTGTTGTCCTTCCTTTATCAAATGAAGTTGGAATCAGAGCAAAATGCTTCTCTTTCAATGCTTGTTTGTGTACTTTTGCTTAATGCACTGTATTGCAGAAATACCCCACTTGAAGTCGATAGAGTCTTTTGTAGGGTGTGTTTGGGTATAGTGAATGATCTTCTAGTTCATATGTACATTTTAGTCAAATTTAATTTCCTACAGGTTCCTCTAGTTCTATGGCGGATATAAAGAGAAATTTTGCTTTATAACAGAAAACCTACACTGTTTATGCCTGCTTCTTAATTATGTGCTTCTTATAACTAAATCCCTATCTGTTTATACCTAAAGAAATCCATCAGCTTCTGGTGATGGGAGAGGGGGGAACACGTCTAACCATTGATGGTACCGAAACTCCATAAAAGTGTTAATACTTTTCTGTATACTTGGTTATTGGCGCACTTGGAATCAGGCCTTCATGAAAATCTTTCTTATTTTTGGAAAGGAAGAATATTAGAGCACTATTACACTTTATTGGTACTCTCTGTACTCCTATATATACATATATAAAGAATCTGAAACTGTTGACTTGAAAATCGTAATGATTGAGAAGTTTTATTTTTAGATGGTTTATAAACAGTGCCCCTGCTGCTCTGGTACAAGCTTGTTTTTACTGAAAGAACCATGGCTCGCTTTGAGCCCGGATCTGCTGGCCAAAATGCAGCGTGGCCAAAGCGAATCACGGGGCGCCACGTCACAAAATTACCTGTGCGGGGCTGACGTGGCGCCCCGTGATTCGATTCGCTTTGGCCACGCTGCATTTTGGCCTGCGGATCCGGGCTCTGCTTTTTTATCTCCTTCACCAGATTCTTTCCTCCTTTTTATGAGAGAACTGGCATCGTGGTTGAGTTTCACTAATCTAATAATCCATATTATCTTGTGAGTTTGTGATTCCAAAGTTTTGTACAGGACGAAAATGGAAACTTTTCTAATGGTGCAATAGCCAACCTAGTTGATGAAATTGGGTCAGCTGCTTTGCTCTCTGAAGGTTTCCCTATAAAAGTTTCAGTTGACATGTCGATTTCATACTTATCTCCCGCCAAGATGAACGTAAGACTCTCCCATTCTGCATCCTCCACTATCCTGAATTTTAATCTCTTTGACTAATAATTGAGTTTTTATCCAATAATGGTGACAGGATGAATTGGAGATCATCTCAAAGAGTTTGGGACACAAGGGTGGTTACTCGGGGGCTAGTGTTCTACTGAGAAACAAAGCAACTGGTGAGGTAATTGCAGAAGGCCGGCATTCTTTGTTTGGTAAGCTGGCCAGCAAAATCTGATCCTCCAGTCACACAGGGACTGGTTCTAGGGAGAAACAGAGCAATTGTTGAGCTTATTGCAGAAGGCCAGCGTTCATTGTTTGGTAAGCAGACCAGCAAAAATTCCGATCCTTCATAGATGTATCAGCTTCACTTCTAGTAATTGCCTGTTGAATATCCAAAATCCTCCACACTGGTTTTTGTCCCTCTTTTGCTCAGTGCTGGAAAATCTGTAAATTGCACTTGTCGTGGAGTAATGTTCTACTTTCATTCAATCAGTGCAAGCTATCCGTTACTGAGTTGGAATCCCCTGGAACAAAACTCTTGACTTGACCCAGCTACATGAAAATTCAAGTTTATCTAACCTTGTGGTGGAGCCCACCAAATCATAATTGAAATATAAAAAGTAAAAAAAGATTAAAAATCTATATTGCTCACTAAGGTATTGCACTATTGCAGGCCGTTGAGATTTTTTTTAGGGTTTTTCTTTTTACTTTTTACAGAGGTACATTAGTTCAAATAATGTTGTGTAATAATAAATTATTTATATTTCGAAGTTCAAACGACTTACTTTCGTAGATATTCACATTATATAATCAATGAAAACGCCTAAGTAAAAACTAAAAAATAAAAAAAATGAAAAGTTCCCATTTATTCGTTCACTCAAACCAAGGTCTGCTCTGGATTCCCTGGATACATATCTCAGTCTCACGTATACAAAACCGTTGTCGTTGGTTCCTTACGTCCTCGAAGAAACCCGTCTTCATCGTCAACTGGTCTCTCACTCGTCTATCTTCTCTCAGAAAAGCGCACCCAGCCACATATTCAATTAACGGCTCCACTTCACTTCAGCCCCTCTCAAATTCTATCCAGAGGTGCCACATGGCGCCTTTGAGTGCCGCTGCTTATCTGCTACCATACGCTCTGATCACCCTCTCCTTCTTGGCTCGTTACTGGTGCAGTGAGCCGAAGTGGTGCGGGGAAGAAGACGAGAAGAAGGCTTCCGCATTTCCTCTCTGTTGTTCAGAGTTCTTCTCTCTAACATGGAGACGGGTATCACTTGTTACTCTCGTGGGGCGGTCCTCCCCGGCGTCTCCTCCCACCGCGCCTCGGCCATGGCTTCCACGCCTTCTCTTTCCCGGTTCCTCACCTCCAGGGTACCTTAATTAGACCACTGTACTCGATTTGGTTTTCAAGAAAAAAATACTAAACGCAGCTTGTTTCACAGACCACTGTACTAAATTGGGCGTTTCAAATTTGTTTTTAATGTGCTTCAGCAGAAAATTAAGAACAGAGGCTTTATTTACATGGGTCTCTTTT
The DNA here is from genome assembly GCA_019845555.1 of Aristolochia fimbriata. Taxonomy (NCBI): domain Eukaryota; kingdom Viridiplantae; phylum Streptophyta; class Magnoliopsida; order Piperales; family Aristolochiaceae; genus Aristolochia; species Aristolochia fimbriata. The sequence goes on from CM034079.1 coordinate 26,650,732, forward strand.
TCTTGACAAAACACTCTGCAGAATATCTGTTTTTCTGATTGCTTTTGATTTGTTTGAATTGGTGTTGCTGAACTTGAAGTCGAGCTCGCTGTTCGGGGAATCGTTGCGGGTGGTGTCGAAGTCTCTGCCCAAGGTTTCGAAGACGAGAAGTTACTCTTCGCTTGTCACCAAATGTGAAGTTGGTGATAGCCTGGTGAGTTTTGTACCCAGAATTAGTTTGCGAATATGCCTGCTTCCAATCTACTGAGCTTCTCTATGCTTTCTAATCGAGAACAATTAGTCGCTCGCCTCAAGTCTAATAAACTTCAGTGTTTGAAGTAGCTGATTTGGCTTCGTTTTTCATGATCGAATCTGCTACACACTCTGGTTTGTTTCCACGACAGAGTTAAAATCTGGGACTCGTTTCTGTTTCAGGAAGAGTTCCTGACAAAGGCAACTCCGGACAAGAACCTTGTTAGGCTCCTGATGTGCATGGGAGAAGCTCTCAGGACCATCGCCTTCAAAGTGAGAACTGCCTCATGTGGAGGAACAGCTTGTGTAAATTCCTTCGGAGACGAACAACTTGCAGTCGACATGCTCGCGGACAAGCTCCTTTTTGAGGTCTGAGAAAAAGCAAATACCATCTCCCTCCTCAGTCAAGCTTTCTATTTAATAACCCAAATAACTCCTTTGTAATACCTTTCAGGCCTTGACTTACTCGCACGTTTGCAAGTACGCTTGCTCAGAGGAAGTGCCTGAGCTCCAGGACATGGGTGGCCCAGCAGAAGGTACAGATACTTCACAAGTTTTGAATCTCAATTCTTCAGGAAACCATAACTATCAGTGAGTAGAAAAGTGGGAGAATGTCGAGTAGCTTCATCTGTTTGATGTTATGGCAGGTGGATTCAGTGTTGCCTTCGATCCCCTTGATGGTTCCAGCATAGTTGACACAAACTTCACTGTGGGTACCATCTTTGGCGTTTGGCCCGGAGATAAACTGACAGGAGTAACAGGAAGGGATCAAGTTGCTGCTGCTATGGGTGTCTTTGGCCCTCGCACAACTTACACTCTAGCTCTGAAGGATGCCCCAGGAACCCACGAATTCCTGCTCTTGGATGAAGGTTTGTCCCTCAGACATCATCTGTATTCATTACATGTAACTTGTTTGGATACTAGAGACATGAACCACCTCTGAATACTTCTCTGATCAGGGAAGTGGCAACATGTTAAGGATACCTATGAGATTGGGGAAGGCAAGATGTTTTCTCCAGGGAACTTGAGGGCCACCTTTGACAATCCAGAATATAGTAAGGTATTGAACAACTACATCATCTATATTTTCTGTCAAAGCCCCTGAAGTATTTACATAGATGCTATATCTTTAACTCCCAACTATTGCATCTTATAGAAGATCCTTCTTACAAAACAGTTTTACTGTCAAGCCATGGCATACTGAACTCTGTGAAATTCATTTCCAACAGCTGATCGATTACTATGTAAAAGAAAAGTACACACTTCGGTACACTGGAGGAATGGTACCTGATGTCTTCCAGGTCTTCTCATTTCCTGGAGTTCCATATTGCTTTGTGGCTTTCAATCTGTGTTCTCTTTTCTATTGATGGCATGTACTGATGAACATACCTTGGCTCTGCAGATCATGGTTAAGGAAAAGGGTATCTTCACCAATGTGTCTTCTCCAACAGCTAAGGCTAAGCTAAGATTGTTATTTGAGGTGGCTCCCTTGGGGTTCTTGATTGAGAAGGCTGGTGGGTACAGCAGTGATGGGAAGCAGTCTGTGCTAGACAAGGAGATCGTCAGTCTCGATGATCGGACACAAGTTGCCTACGGATCCAAGAATGAGATAATACGGTTTGAAGAAACTCTATATGGTTCCTCCAGACTCAAAGCTGGTGCACCTGTTGGAGCAGCTGCCTAATAAGACCCTTTACATTCTCCCCAATCCTCTGTTTTCAGTTCAGTTCATAAATTATTTGTCTATTGAGATGTACAATGATGTCCTACAATGGATTCAAAATCCTACTTTACATCAATATGAAGACGAATCAGATTTTGCTCCTTGGCTTAAGAGAGCATAATTGTTGACAACAGGCAACCAGCTCCCCCGTTGTTTTGCTTCTCAAATGGATGCTGGTATAAGAATGGATTCCCACGTTCTTCAAAAACCTTGCAGTCATCTCCAATTCCTCCTGCATTTGACAAAGAAGAGTAAATTGTGGGTCATTAAGAGAATGACTTGCAGTGGCTTTCTGTAAGAATCCAGCATAAAGAAACATCGGAAAACTGAGTTTCAAAGCCTGCTTCTTACATCTATCTTCGCACTTGACAGATACTGAATAGCCAAGTTAACAGTGACCTGCACCGGAAGACCATAAGAGAGAGTTGCAGAGCCTCCGGCCACGTCGAGTAAGTCTGCAATGGCTCCTGGAGACAACGTCCCATTGGAATCCTGCAAAAGAAGAACATCTCCCAACATGAATTAAAAGATCGAATAAACCCATCATTCATATGGTATCGGCAATAGAAATTCGAACAAGAAAAAGGATGCAAAAGACCTCCTTTTCATAATCTGCAAATTCCACCAGATCAATTTATTCGAAGAAGGAAAATTTCCTAAAAAATCAGGGAAGACAGCAGGATGGGTCAGAAAGATTCACCCACCGTGAGTCGAGGAGGAACCTTGAAAGAGTAAACGACAAGACCAGGCTCCATTCGATCAATCTTCATGCCGCGGAGAAAGAGACCTTCAAACAAGCTCGGGAACTGCCGTCGACGGGGCAGAGCGGCGAGTTCCGACACCACACCCGCTTCCTCCTCCCCGCACGCCAAAAACAGCTTCGCCTTCTCCATCGCTTCTCTCCCCATTTCTTCCATGCGGCTTCAAACGGAAAGAAAACACAAAAAACAGATACCTTCCTAACACAAAAAACAGATACCTTCCTCTTCTCCTCTGTAAATTGCAAACGTGCCGTGCAGGTAAAAACAATAAAAAAAAAGCTGAATCCCGTTTTTCTCGCAGTAGTTGGTGGAGGCGAGATCCTGCTCTGACCCGGAACTCAGTGGTGCAGTGTCTTTACCGGGTGGAACTGAGAGCTGTTGCAGCGTTCCTGTCAGTTTCGAAGGTGAAGAAGAGAGTATGGGACAAGAAAGAAGCGGAATCTGGTCAGCGATGAATGAATCTACATACTGTTCTGGTTTTCTGATTGTCAAATTGGATGGTTTCCGTCATAATCTGAACTTGATCTCGGGACTGCATATCAGTCACAGGGGGCAGAGAAGTCCAGCAGTTCAGGTAAGCTTGGCTGCTCTCTATTTCCTACTTTATAATACAATTTGTCAACTTATCTATCTTTAGTAATGGTCATTTACCTAATGTAAACAGGTATGGACGGTAAAATACGCATTCGAAGTACTATATACAAAATTAAATAAGGGTAATTTGGTAATTTATTGTGAATATGTATGTGCGACTTCTACCACTCTTTTGATTCGATCTCCAAATATACACGAAACGTTCAAAGTACGTCTTCTTCACGAACTAAACGAATTTGAATTTTGCCTAACGAAAAATTTGATATTTCGATCAGCCTTAGACAATTGATTGTGAAATAGCGGCAGAAGTGTTTGCTGCTATTTCACTAATTTGAGGTGGCAATTTGGAATTTTTTGAATTTTTTAAGTACGTTCTCCCGTATGTCTGTGTTTATGTACTTTTTCCATTGCTTTATAGGCGCGTTGATCTCTAACTGTGTGGACCAGGTATGTCGGAGCAATTGTAACTAACTTCGACCGCTTCCTTGTAACTTTTTCCCTAAAATGCAGAACTGCCTTAGACCAAGGCAAGATGTTTAAAATTAATCCACGTAAGATCCATGTGGACTGATTGTGTGACTTCTCACCCCTGTAGAGACTGTTGATGGGGCAATTTTGATCTTGGCCATTAGTTTATCGTGGCTTAATTGACGGCTTGATTTCGTTGGTTGACTGGGGTCAATGTTTGACCTACTGACCTGGGCCCTGCGGGGCTAATTTGGACCACAATTTTTGGTCATCGCAAAATTTGTTTCTACATATGCCCCCTTCAAAATATGCTCTCAATTTCGGTGCAGTGAAATTTGGTTCACCATTTACTGAAGGCTCGTTTTCAGTCGCCTCTAACCCTGAACTTATGTTGATTGCCGAGGGTCTCTATTCTTCACGAATTACTGATCGGGATGCTTGTTTCTACATATGCCCCCTTCAAAATATGCTCTCAATTTCGGTGCAGTGAAATTTGGTTCACCATTTACTGAAGGCTCGTTTTCAGTCGCCTCTAACCCTGAACTTATGTTGATTGCCGAGGGTCTCTATTCTTCACGAATTACTGATCGGGATGCTGGTTTCTTCGCTGTCTCTTCACGACGACCTATTTCTAGCCTCTTTTTTCACATCTGGCTATTTTTTTTTTCTTTTTCGTTGGCCGTAGCCGCGACCATGGGCCAGATTTTTTTATTTTGAGTCCTTGTCGTCGGCGTCGTCGGCGTCGTCGGCGTCGTCGGCGTCGTCGGCGTCGCTGGCCTCATCGGCGTCGGCGGCGCCATCGTCAGCGTCAGCGGCGGCATCGTCGGCGTCAGCGGCGGCGGCGGCGACATCGTCGGCGTCGCTACAGTCGTCGCGGTCAGCATCGTCGGCATAGGTGCAGTCGTCGTCATGGTCGGCATCGTCGGCATAGATGCAGTCGTCATCGTAGTCGAGGGAGGGGGAAAGCGGCCGCCACGAGGGGCAGCTGCCAGCCAGCCAGGCAAAGCGAAGTGACAAGCCACAGAGCCTCGCCCTTGCAAGGCTCCAGCTCGTCGGGCCGAAATACTTGACCTTCGGGGTCAGGTTAAGGGACCCGAGTAGGGGTTCTGGCCCGAAACACCAGATTTTAGGGATCCGATTATTGGGTCAGTGTAGGGATGTCGGTCCGGGATACTAGACTTTAGGGTTCCAGTTATAGGGATGGCAACGGGGCGGGCCGGGGCGGGTTTTTGAAAACCCATCCCTGCCCCGCAAAAAATAGGGGAAACCCGCCCCCCCTGAAACCCGCCCTGGGAAAAAACCCGCCCCGAACCCGCAAAAACCCGCCCCGCCCCGCGGGTACCCGACCCGACCCGCTATGTTTAATATCAACAATTTTAAAAATACAAAAAAATTCTAAAATAAATAATATAAACATATAAATACTTAAACATATTGTCAAACATAAGGGGAGAACGTAATAAAGTAGGATTTTACTGTATTATTTAAATACCCTCTAAAACTTTTTTTTTTTATATAAGAATTAAGCGGGTCGGGTCGGGTTTTTAGGGCGAAATCCATCCCGGCCCCGAACCCGTGACGGGTTCTACTCCCAAAACCCGAACCCGACCCACGGGGTAAAAATATAAACCCGAACCCGCTTTAAGCAGGTCGGGTCGGGGCGGGTTCCCGCTAACCCGTACCCGTTGCCATCCCTATCCAGTTAAGGGACCCGAATCTGGCGGTTCCGCATGTCGGATTTTAGTGTCCGATTAGCGGACCCGCTTCCTTCTTCTTCTCCGATTTGAAACCCTAGATTTAGGGCTCTGCGATTTTTTCCTTCAGGCTTCGCCGCATCACGGGAGCGCCGAATCTGGTGGCGCTTCTCGTCAGCGTGGTCGCCGTAGAGCGAGATCTTCTGCAAAAAAAAAAAAACCTTTTTGCTTTCCTTCTTCCTGTTTTCATTGTCGGCTAGGCGAGGCATTGGCTTCCGCGGCTGCTGGTGGCGCGGCGAGGCGGCGACGCCTCTGCGGCTGCTGGTGGCGCGGCGAGGCGGCGACGCCTCTGCGACTGCTGGTGGCGCGACAAGGCGGTGACGCCTCCGCTGCCCTAAATCCCCTTTCGAAAGAAGGAGATAGAGTTGGGTTACGACTCCCTTAACATTGGGTCATCCAGGGGTCGGTCGACCCGGTTTTGAGTGAGAGATTTTTTTTTTTTCATCTAAAATTTAAAGTAACTTAAATAAAATTACCTCATCACCCTTATTGAATTCCAACGAATTGGGCAGGCAGAAATGTTTTGTTTTTTAGATTGGGCCTTCACAAGCATAATTTGGGCCTTAACCGGTATAATTTCTCCAAATTGGGCCTTGATTAGGCATGATTATCCCAAATTGGGCCTTAATTAGGCATGTCCTCTCCGAAATTTCTCCGAATTAAGCCATAACCTTTCCAAATTGGGCCTTAGGCATAACTTCCTCGACTTAAGCCCTAATTAGGCATGACCTCGACTTAAGCCTTAGTTAAGCATGACCTCTTCGGCTTAAGTAATGAAACTTGGCGGACGAATTTTCCATCTCCTCGGAAAAACACTGTTATCTCCTATTAAAAAAAATTCCTAATTCTCCCTTGTTCTCCCTTGGGGGCTCCCACTCTTACATAAAGTTCTTGGCTTAAGCCTTAATTAAGCGTGATCTCATCGACTTAAGCCTTAATTAGGCATGCCTTCTTCAAATTTCCTCCATATTGGATCTTCACAAAATCAAACTTCACAAAATCAAACTTTAATTTGTCACTTGGCCTTAACCGGCATCTCAGCTTTTGGATTTGGACTTAACCGGCATTGACTTCATCTCAACCCATTCGAATTTCAAAGCCCCAATTCCGAGTGGACGACCTTAACAGGCTGGATTTCACTCGAGTCTGGCCTTAACAGGCTGGATTTCACCCGAGTCAAGCCTTAATTGGCGTAGGCCTCATCAAACCTCTACTTCAAATTTTCCTGCCTTTTTCTTAACAAATTTCTGAACGAAGACTCTTTTTTTTTTTTTTTTTTTTTAACTATCTCCTTTTCAGAGTCGGAGTCTTTTTCAAACCAAGAATTTGGATTTTGAATTTTAAATTTAAAATTTGAACTTGAAATTTGAATTTTGAAATCGGTCTAACCTTTGAATTTTGGTTTCAGATGGCTGCCCCTTCTGTGAATTTGATTGGTGGGTTGCGTGCGTCTGACCATGATGTGACTGTTGGCGAGGAATCAATTTTGACTTTGACTCTCTATATGGAAGGTGATGCTTCTCGCATAATGTATTGCCCTAGCGGGGAGTCAATCTTCGGGGGTCATGCTGTGAAACGTCCACCCCTCGTGGACCACTCGCTTCCTCATGGGTCTTTGAGTAGACCTTTGGCCATTGGTGAGCGTGTTTTCTTCATTCCTTGCCCTGATTCTTCTTGCGAGGACAAGGATGTAGCGGCTGGACCGGAGACTTTCGCACTTCAGAGTGCTTTACGCACCACGAACCAGCCCCCTCTGCCACGTACCCTTGCAGATGACGGGGGAGTTGTACGGAATTTCCACGAACCTAACGCAACTTTGAATACGCCACTCCCTTTCCTTTTCGAGTGGACTACTTTGCTTCTTGGTCGATGCAGTCGTACTCTCCGTAGTGCGGGCGTCTATTACGGACTTTGAGTCTCTATCTTTCAATATAGTTGCGATGCGTCGGTGGTCCAAGCTTTTCTTGACACATGGAGTCCAAAGACGAACACGTTAATTACGTGCCATGGCGAGCTCTCCATCATTTTGCTAGATATGGATCAGATTTTTGGCTTGCCTATCTCTGGGCAGTTTTACGATGAGGTTTGTCCGATGGTAGCCGATTTCAAGGATGTGCGAAGCTAGGCTTTACCCTACAGCTGCCAATATTTATTTCTGGAGTATCACCGTCTCTGTCGAGGTTCGGAGTCTCACACTTTGTCGACAGCTTCCTGGGTTTCGTTTTGGTTCCGCACTGAGGACAATGTCGTTCCTGTCCATGATCCTTGGACTGCTTGGCATGCTGCTTATGAAAAGGGTGCAGGCACTTCACGAGAGCGGACGACCATAGAGCAAGATGTTTTTTGCGTCCTCCACGTTATGCTGGGTAAAGAAGACGAGGTCCATTTGGTGGCGCTCCTCTCAGTTTGATTATCCCAGTTTGTATTTCTTGTGACTGGTGGCGACGATCTGCAACCCACGGTCTTTAAGGTGGCGAGTTATATGGCCACTGGGGTCCATTTTGCCTTAGCTGGTTCTGCTTTGACTTGTCTATACCGTGGTTTGGGAGCTCGTGACTTATTCCGACGTCTCCCGGTGTTAGTTTGGAATCGATACATCCTTGGCACGAGCACGATTTCTTACTTGGTGGATGAGTCAAAAGCCCCGATTTCTAGGCCCGCTTACTAGAGTCTCCTCAGTGTTCGCAGCTATTACTTGATAGCCCGTCGCTGCATTCGTTTCTTCACTGAGCCGTATAATACCACCAGGTTTGCGTGGCAAATTGGGTATTGTCAGGATTTGCCCGGGGATTTGGGGCTAAGGCCAGTCAACGGGAGACCTCCTCTTTGTCTGAGTTATTGACACTTTGGGAGGCTAGCCTTGTCCGTCCGTGTGGTCAGCTTGATTTGCCCCTGCGAGGAGAGCCGACTCCTGATCCTGGGACCACCTTTGCGTATTATACTTGGTGGAAAGAACACATGCTCCCACGATTTGAGGTAAGCTTGACCTTCTTTTTCTTCTCTCTCTTATTTTTTATTATTCTCACTGTCCCGTGTCCTTCCAGCGAGGTCGACTGGAGCCGACTGCTTCCGTTGCTGTAGGGAGTAGTGGAGAAGAGGAGGATTATGACAGCGATCGTTCCCATCCCCGTCGACGAAGGCCGAAAGGCAAGCAGCAAATTGGTGCACCCTCGGTGAGCCGCATCATAACTGTGGCTCCATTTTTTTTTTTTTTTTTTTGTTCCTAATATTTCCTTCTTAAATCTTAGGCGAATAAAAAGAGGGCACCATTTACTGCTTTGAACGACACCTCTGCATCTGCGAAGAAAAAGCCGCGCATGGAAGCTCCGCCTGCTTCTTACCCTTTGCCACCAACTTTCCTTCCTCCAATTTCGGAGACGGAGCCTCCTCATTCTTCGCCACAGACTTCCTACCCTCCTACTTTGGAGATGGAGCCGCCAGAGCTGGAACCTCTTGTAGAGACGGTTCAGATATTGTGTTCCCCAGAGGCCGATCCTCCTGCTTCGAGTACGACTACGATATAGACTCTCCTTTTGGGGGCATCCGAAGTATCTCAGGAGAAAGTGCCTCCTCCAGAAGCTGAAGCAATTGTCTAGACTGGTTCGATAGTTGTTGCTACCCCTGAGAATATTGAGGTAGCAGAGGCCCCTGCAGTGACTTCTTCCATGGGACCTGTTCTTGAGGTTGCCCCAGCATCGACTCAACTTGAGACTTTGCCACCTGTTCGAGAAGTCACGCCAGTTGTTCAGGAAGCCACCACTCCTTTGCCATTGCATGCACCTCCTACGCCTGCCTCTGCCGTGACTCCCTTGGTGACTCCGTCACAATAGTTACAGTCTGATTTTAGGTGTATGGTGCTGCAATTCTGGAAAGACAGAATAGCTCCTCGTATACTTTCACTAGATGTGGCGCACGATACTTCTTTGGCCACTGATGCGGAGTTCGTCATCAGTAAGTTGCAGAAAGTGGGTCATGATGTGACTCGCTTACTTTGGATGAGGCTGTTGAAGATCTCTCACAAGCCAAGCTTGATCAAGAAGACGCCCATGAACGACTGGAGCTGGCTAGAGAACAAGCTCAATCTGCTGACGCTAAAGTTGTATACCTTGCAACTCAAGTTGAGCAGATTCGAGAGAGTGTGAGAGAGGTGAAGGAAGTACTCCTTGAAGCTACTAGGAAGGTGGAGGAGATCCTTGCCTTGCCTACTCTCAGTGCGGCCGATGAGGTGAATCTTCTGTCACTGAGGGCTGCCTTTGCAGAGTCACAACAAGAATTGGCGAAGGACCTTTGATTTGATTGTTTTCCTTTCGATTTGATTTGTAGACGCTTGCTTTTCTTCTTTGGATGTAGTTTGATTTGTTGACTTTGCACTTGGAATAGAAATACTGTCATGGATAAAACTTCTAAAGAAATTTATCATTTATGACCGAAAGTCTCCTTCCTTCGGGAGTGACCAATTTGTAGGTGTTGTTAGTGTAAACTTCTTGAACGACGAATGACCCTTCCCACTTAGGTGCGAGTTTTCCCCCATCTCTGTTTGTAGCCATTATTGGTCTGCGCACGGCTAGGACGAGATCACCCTTTTGAAACGAACGAAACTTCTCCTTTTTGTTAAAAGCCCGAGTGAGGCGAGCTTGATAGCATTCAAGCCTTTGCTGTGCTTTTAGGCGTTTTTCATCAAAAGATTCTAACTCTTGGAGACGAAGTCGGATATTCTCCTCTTCTGTGAGCCCTTCTCGAAGTGCGACTCGTAGGGACGGAATTTGGATTCAAGAGGCAATACAACTTCAACATCATAAACTAACGAATAAGGTGTTGATTCTGTGGGAGTGTGAAACGCAATCCTGTATGCCCACAGTGCCTCTCTCCGAGTCTCTCATGCCAGTCTTTCTTGTTCCCTGCCACTGTTTTCTTTAATATTTTACACAAGGTTTTATTGAAAGGTTCTGCCAAGTCGTTTGCAGCGGGGTTGTATGCAATGGACGTCCTTCGTTGGATGCCAAATTTCTCGCAGAAGTTGTCCATGGTCTTATTGCAGAATGGGGTACCGTTGTCGGTCATGATATATCTAGGAACACCATACTGATATACGATTTGCGTTCAGATGAAGTCGACCACAGTGGCAGCTTTGATTTCTTTGTAGGCTACTGCTTCTGCCCACTTAGAGAAGTAATCAGTAGCTGCTAGTATATATTAGTGATTTGCCGATGACTTCGGAGTGATTGGACCGATGATGTCCATTCCCCATGCTTCGAATGGCCAGTAGACCACCGTTGGATGTAACGGGCTTGGAGGCTGATGAATGTAATTAGAATGAAGTTGACATGTTGTGCAATATCGCGCCAATTCCATAGCATCCCGCAGCATAGTAGTCCAGTAGTAGCCTAATTTCTTGACTTGAAGGTGTAGTTTGGGACTTGCTTGATGAGCTCCGCAAATTCCCCCATGTGCTTCGGTCAAGATAACTCGTCCTTCTTCTTTGGAGACACATGTGAGTAAGATACCGTCGTAAGATCGTTAGTACACAAAGTGTTATTGAACAAGTAGAATTTAGGCGCGACCCTTCGTACATAAGCCCGACATTTTAATTCTTCGGGTAATTTCTTGTGCTCTAAATAGTCAAGGAATTGTTGACGCCAATCTTCTTCCTCGATTGTATAGACAGAAACCAAATTTGTTTCTTCTTCCCTTGATGCTTTTTCCAAGATTAGTACCACCCATCTTTCGCATACAGGGATCCGTTCGGGCCTTGCATCAAACTGTGCTAGACTTGCGGCGATTCCTGCCAATGCGTCTGCCTGGCTATTGTTACCTCGGGGTACATGTCCCGGGGTTACATTTGAATTTTTTAGCCTCTTTATGATAAGGAACAAGTTCATCTTTCCTGACTTCGAAACCCCCGATTAGCTATATGATCACTAGAGCTGAGTCACCTAATATTTCTAGCCGATTAAGGCCCATTTCGATGGCCATTCCCAACCCAAGGATCACTGCTTGGTATTCAGCCTCGTTGTTTGTGCAACAGTGAGATAAGATGAAAGAGTACGACATCAGGTCGTCATTTGGAGACATGAAAAGGATGCTGACACCTACACTATTTTTACGTGTAGCCCCATCAAAATACATCCTCCAAGGAGGTAGTACGTCAATGTAGAAGATCTCTTCGTCGGGTAAATTTTCACTTACCTCCCATTCTACCGAGATGGGGTGGTCAGCTAGGAAGTTCGCTAGTCCTTGTCCCTTTACGGCCTTTTGTGGGATGAAATTGATTTCAAACTCGGAAAGCAACAAAGCCCATTTAGCCAATTGTCCGGAGAACATAGGCCTGGACATGATGTATTTGAGGGAGTCCGCCCGAGAGATCAGGTTCGTGGAGTGTGCAAGCAGGTAATGTCTCAACTTCTTGACAGCGAAGATGAGGGCCTGACACATTTTTTCAATCGAGGAGTAGTTGAGTTCAGCTCCGACCATTGTACGACTTAAGTAGTACAATGCATGTTCCTTCCCTTGATCGTCATTTTGAGCCAGAAGGTCGCCTAGAGACTTTTCTTGAGCTGCAATGTACAGGAGGAGTGGCTTTCCCGTAACTGGAGCGGTCAACACCAGTGGCTTCATTAGATAATCTTTGATATTTTGAAATGCCTGTCGATAGGATTCATCCCAATCGAAGGGTGTGTCCTTCTTCATTAGGCGGGTGAAGGGTTGACATCTTCCTGCTAGATTTGAGATGAACCGTCGTATATAAGCCAAATGTCGGTTCAGGTATTTGTTGAATGACATCAATTTTGGTCTGATTGATTTCGATGCCCCTGTGTCGGACAACGAATGCGAGGAATTTTCTGGATGAAACCCCAAAGGCGCACTTAAGCGGGTTCATCTTTAGTTGGTGTCGTCGTAGGCATTCGAAGACTGCTCGCAGATCTTTTAGGTGATCGCCTCTTGCTTTGGTTTTGACGACCAGATCGTCAACGTAACATTTCACAAATTTATGAAGTTGTCGAATATTCTTTGCATGGCTCTATGATATGTTGCCCCCGCATTCTTCAGACCAAACGAAATTACTTTGTAACAGAAAATACCTTTTGGTGTGCGAAAGGCCGTCATTTCCTCGTGTTTTGGGTCCATCCGAATTTGATTGTAGCTGGAAGATCCGTCCATGAATGACAAGGCTTCATGCCCCGTTGTTGCATCCACCATTAATTCGGTGATGGGAAGCGGGAAGTCATCTTTTGGGCAGGCTTTATTCAAGTCCCTGAAATCGACGCAGACTCGAATTTGCCCATTCTTCTTTTTCACTGGTACGATATTGGCGATCCAGCTCGGTATTTGACTTCACGGATGAAGTTGGCTTTGAGGAGTTTGTCGACCTCCTTCTCTATTTCTGGGACGAGTTCGGGACGGAACCATCTTTGGGTTTGCTTTACTGGTTTGACTCTAGTTTTGACAACGAGTTTATGGACTGCAATTGTTGGGTCAAGCCCGGGCATCTCAGTATACGACCAAGCAAAAACATCTTTGTATTCACTGAGTAAAGTAACATATTCTTTTTCTTCTGTTACAGACAGTGAGGCACTTAGAAAGGTGGGCCTTGGATCTTCCTCTATACTTACTTTTTTCAATTAGTCGAGGCCGCCTTTTTCGAAGATTGCTGGTGCTTCTTCCAATTCCTCCTCAAGAGTTGGATTGTCGCCCTCGCCAACTGAAATATGGTGGACAACAGCTACTTCTTCCTCTTCAGCGTCATCTTTCTTTGATGACATAAAGATTACCATAGGCGCATTGATGATTGATGGAGTGGCTTCACAGGAGGTCTTCGTTCTTTTTGACGAGCTTTCTCCTACTTTTCCCAACCTTTGGCCCACAGGAATTCTGGTAGGTGCCTCTGTGATGGCACCAAGCCTTTGGAAAACATTCTTTTTTGGCTGCTCTGTTGGTTCCCCAGTCTCAGAAAGACGCTTTGTTTCTTCGTCGTCGATGGAGCGATGACATTTGGTTCAGAGTTTTCCTTTTACCCCTTTTTCTGCCAGACTTTCTTAACTTTGGGTTTAGGCTCCTTACTTGGTCTCGGGGGGACGTTGGGTCGTCCATTTTTTTCTTGACTCAATCGGACGAAGGCTGAGACTTGTGGCTCTAGGATGCCGATTCGGTCAAAAGCTGACGTTCGAGTTCCTTCTGAGGTGGTGGTCTTTCTTTTGGTCATAACCTGATTGACACTAGCCCTGTCAGAAATCACAACAGGCTCATATTCTTGGGCTTTTTTTTATCGATTCAGAAAGATGATGTAGAATTGGTAAATCTGGGAAGGGATTTGATGAAATATTATATTTTGAATCGATGTCAGATTGGTACATGTATCAATCAAGTGAATCTCGTCTGGACGGGTCAATAAAAGCAAAGCTATTAGTATAGGCCCGACCCTGAAAGAATTCATTGCATTACCGTTGCTATTTATCAAATATTCAAAACAAAAGAAATAGAAATAATTTTTTTTTTCATAGAATCTCATACGTATAGGTAAATCCAACCCTCGATTTTTCTTGCAATTGATTGAGGGAAAACCCAGATCTTGCCTTTGCCATCATTCGGTAGGCATTGGGATCAAACCCCTGTGTTCGAGTCTTCGAAAGATTGGGTAGGCCCCGCTTCTCTTCGTCGATGATGCCCCGATTATTGAGCTTTAGCAACGGGATAGTGGCAGCCCTTTTTAAGGCTTTCAATCTCTTTAATGGTTCTTTTCGGCCACAGATAGTGAAGAGAGATTCACCTTTCTTCCTGCGCGATTGAGGACCATACCTAAGTATCGGTTCCTCTGTCTGCCCCTTATAATTCGGATTGACCCGTTCATCTTTGACCGCTTTGGGATGAGTAGTTTTACCCGAAGTAGTAGATTTTTCTTCCGAGTAAAATTTTGCGTCTACGAAAGAAGCCTCCGACTCTGTGAAAGGGCATTTGTCATCAAACACCGTCTTTTCCTCTCCATCCTAGTAGTATTTAAAGCATTGATGAAGGGTCGAGGGTACGACTTTGTTGTTTCTTCAACCAGGGCCTCCCGAGCAGCACATTGTAAGATGTGCGTGCGTCAATCATGTGGAACAGCACATGAGAAGACATGTCCCCAATTTGCAGTTCCAATCTGATTGTGCCCAACGCTCGTTGCCCTTCTTGGTTAAAGCCTTGGATCATTAACGAACTGGCCTGGAGGTCGTTGGTAACCAGCCTAACATCTTTTACAGTTTTTATTGGCAGGATATTTATGGCCGACCCACTGTCGAGAAGTATGCGATTGATCCACCGATCTTTGATGGATCAAGATACAAATAGAGGCCGGTTATGGGATCTTTCTTCGAGCAACATGTCCGTCTCTTTGAAGGAAATGGAAGTTGAATGTGCTTCCTTGATTTGTGACGGTCCCGCCAGTTGCTCTTCTCATATCATGCTGGGAGATAGTCCGACTTTAGGCTCGTCGTGTCTCCGCATTCTCAGTTGCTCAACTTCTGCGTGCCAATCATCTTTTGCCGCAACAAATTTTATGAGAGTCTTCCTAGACCTAATTGGTAAGTCTAGGTCGTCTTGTATGGCGTTGGTGATTGACACTGTGAGCACGTGTGAATGTCGTCAGCTCCCATTGGAGCCTTCCCTTAACGTTTTTGCTCGACCGTTTGAGGTGAACAAGTGGCAACTAGTGCTGGGGTTGGCGTCAGGAATTCTGATGGAAAAAAGTCAGCCAGAGTGATTGGCTTTGATTTCCTCTGATGAATTTTCTCTTCAACTCTGGCAGGGGCAGATTTGCATCTGTACTTTCTGCCTCATCTTTTCTTTTGGGTTTTTCTACTTTTTTTTTTCTTATTTTTTTGTCGCGTACCCCTTGATGAATATTCTGACAGGGGTTTCAGGAAGTGGTTTCTTTTTTTGATTTACCACTTCCCACCCTTCCTCATCCTTTATGGCAGGTCGCGGTCTGGGTCCTGCAGTGCACAGGATTAAGACTTTTTTGTTCGTCCTCATATTAGCTTCTCTAGTGTTAGGGTCTAACTGGACGAAAATGGTATTGGAAGCCGCGATGTTATCGTCGGTTTCTAGGATGATGCGACCTTGCGTCGCTAATTATAGTATTCTGTCTTTTATAACAAAACACTTCTCGATAGGATGGCCTACCAGCATGTCGTGTTTGCAATAGTTGGGATCTGAACTTTTCCCAACATCTTCTGGCCTTTTGGCTTCGAGAAGTTGCAACATATTTTTCTCCAGGAGCTGTTCGAGCATACCTGGAACGTAAGAGTCGGGGAAAGGATAAGTTTTGGCATGTCTATCCTTCAGTGTGAACTTTTAACGGGGTGCACCGCAATTGCTTCGACTGGCGTTTGGTTTCCAGCCACTTCCGGTACTCTGCTTTTGAGTCGCCACAATTTTCTGTGGTTCGAAGACATTGGTGGCGAGTGTGTCTTTGGTAGGAGCTTTATATTCCTTCTTCACGAATTTTGCTTTCTTATCAGCCTCAGATATTGGAGCTCCTTTTTCTTGGATGAGGATCTTCATGTTATGAGCCTCGGTTGTTAGCTCTTGAAAGTCCAACGGCTTTCGACTCTACAAGCAGTACACTAGCATCCAATTAATCCCCTGGATGCACATGTCGATGGATGTTTGGGTGGACAAGGAGGTGCTCTCCTTACAATTGGGGCTCAAATTTCGCCAGCGATTGATATATTCAATCACCTTCTCTCCCTGGCGTTGCTTCATATTTGTGAGCTCCACCAGTGTTACTGTGCGCTTCGTGCTATAGAAGCAACTGAGGAACTCGCTTTCCAATTGTTCCTAGCTGTCAGTGACTCTGCCGGGAGTTCGATGAACCAGTCGAAAGCGTTGCCTTTAAGGGATCGCCCAAATTGTTTGACCAAGAGGTCACCGTCGGTTCCTGCATTGTTGTAGGTCTCGGTAAAGTGGGCAACGTGCTGTTTTGGGTTGTCGTCCCCACTAAATTGTTGGAATTTAGGCGGATGGTAGGAGGCAGACATTTGGATTGCCTGGATTCGTCAGGAGTAGGGCCTGGTGTAGGCTTGAGATCTTACCCCCTCCGTCTGTACCTTCTGCTCCATCGCATTGGAAATCATTTCTTGCAGGTTGCCATAGCATACTGCCCCTGGTTCCTGGAGCAGTGGTTCCCGGCTCACAGGTGGGATTTCGGGAGCCGGGGATGGACGGATGATGGGTGAAGGAGGAATCGTAACGGGATTGGCAGTCGTGTTGGGTCCTGTCTGACCGTCGTCATTTTTGGGTTGGGAGGAAGCTCCCAAACGATCTGCAATGAGTTCAAACTTTTGTAGAATTGTGGCGATCTGAAGATCCCTCTGCAATTCCTTTTCTCTTAACTGCTCGTCCCTTTCCTTCATGGCAGCTTGAAGTTTTGCCAACTGTTCTTCCACCGTTTTGGCTTGAGTCATCATCGCAGAAACTCTGATGACTGGAGATGTGGAGAAGATGGACTTGGAGCATGGGGTGCCTTGGATTCATTGGGGTGACAATTTGGAATTTCTTGAATTTTTTACGTACGTTCTCCCGTATGTCTGTGTCTGTGTGCTCTTCCAAGCCCATAAGCTCTTTGATCTCTAACTGTGTGGACCAGGTATGTCAGAGCAATTGTAACTCACTTTGACCGTTTCCTTGTAACTTTTTTCCTAAAATGCGAAACTACCATAGATCAAGGCAAGATGTTTAAAATTAATCCACATAAGATCCATGTGGACTGATTGTGTGACTTGTCACCCCTGTAGACTGTTGACGGGGCAATTTTGATCTTGGTTGTTGGTTTATCGTGGCTTGATTGACGGCTTGATTTTGTTGGTTAACTGGGATCAATGTTTGACTTGTTGACCTAGGCCCTGTGGGCTAATTTGAACCACAATTTTCGGTCCTCGCAAAATTTGTTTCTACACCTACCTATATATTAAAAAAGGAATTTAACCAAAAAAGATATGTTATTATTTACAAATTATTTTAAAAATATAGTATTTTTATAAATTACTAGGGCAATATGAGCTAACAAATATGTTTGTCTTTCCTTAACCAACCCAAATACATTTTAAATTAAATTTTATCAAATATTTTAAACCAATCTAGATAACTATTAAACAATCTACCACACTATCTTGAACCAAAATTATAATATATTAGAATGTATGTTGCCAATGACAATTTTTCACTGTTTTTTTCTAAATTTCAAAAATTAAATTTTTTATGTCCTCCCTATCTTCTTTTCAAGTGATTACAAGTGTTGCATATTATTCCATGGAAGTTCATTAGTTAATCCATGTATTTTATATTGATTTGTCTCCCGTAATAAGTCACGAGCTTATGTTACAGTTTATGTTTTGGAGTAAGAATTTAAAATAGTACATCTAATGTATATTATTGAATGAGAAACACTTTAGAAACACAAAAATTAACAAACTTGAGAATTATGCTAATGGTTCATTGTTGGTATTGTGTGTAGTTTTTGCTTGATGTAAAAATTTGTTAACATATTACCGTACTTAATGTTAAGTTATTACCTCTTAATGCAATAACATATTAGTAGTTAATATGTTACTTTATTTAATGTTAATAGATTACCTTTTAATGCAATAACATATTAGTGGTCATTTATTGTATATAGTTCTTATTTAATCAAATAGTATGTTAGGGATATGCAAAATAACTAATATGTTAGCGCAGAATGAATGATGCTTCGTAACTTTCACAAATATTGTGTAATTATAATATTGATGATATGTTAACAATAACCGAATAGTATATATTATTATGCAATAATATGATAGTGATCAACGACTAATATATTAGCCAAAAATGAAAAGTGTTTCTATAACTTTCACAAATGCTTGTAATTACAATATCGTATAATATGTTACCAGTAGCTGAATAATATGTTAGTTTTATGCAAAATAATATATTTGAGACCGACGACTAATATATTAGCCTAAAATGAAAGGTTCTCCTATAATTTTCATAAATGTTATGTATTACAATATTGTATAATATGTTAACAACAACCTTATAGTACATTAGAACTCTATGAAATAATATGTTAATGACTATTGACTGATATAATAGTCCATCATAAAAGGAGTTTCTATAACTTTCAGTATTTACGTGAAGTTATAATATTGACTAATATATTAACTACAATTGAATAATATGTTATGATTATACAAAATAATAAGGTAATTACTAACTACTAATATATTAACTCAAAATAAAATATGTTTATATAATTTTATAAATGTTATGTAATTACAATATTAGATGATATGTAGGGGTGGGTTCGAGCCGAATCAAGCCCGAAGCCATGTATGTTCAGGCTAGGCTCGACCTAGGATATGCAAACATGAGCTCAGGCTCGAGCTTGACTCTAAGTCGTGAGCTGAGCTCGAACTCGAGCTCAACTATGAGTTGTGGCCTAAGCTCGAGTAATTTTATCAAACTCGAGGTCGAGCTCGAGACAATATGGCGAAATTTTTTTTAAAAATTAAATAAAAAATACTATTATAGAAGAAGAATAAGGAGAGCATTGTGAAGATGAAGAAACGATGCGAAGAGGAAGAAGACTGATGCGAAGAGGAAGAAGACTGATGCGAAGAGAAAGAAGACTGATGCGAAGAGGAAGGAGACTGATGCGAAGAGGAAGAAGACTGATGCGAAGAGGAAGGAGACTGATGCGAAGAGGAAGAAGACTGATGAGAAGAGGAAGAAGATAGATGCGAACAGGAAGAAGACAGATGCAAAGAGGAAGAAGGCAGATACTAAAGAGGAAGAAGGCTGAGACAGAAGAGGAAAAAGACAGATGCAAAGAGGAAGAAAACAAATGCAAAGAAGAAAGATGATGCGAAGAAGAAGAAAGATGATGCGAAGAAGAAGAAAGATGATGCGAAGAATAATGAAGAAGACAATGCGGAGAAGAAGGAAGAACACATGCAAAAGGAAGAAGACGAGACGACGAGCTGAACTCTATTAAACTCGAATTCGGCTCGCAAAATACAACAAGCTTTAGCTTTAGTTCGAGTTCGGCTCCGACTTGTTATTAACAAGCTCGAGCCAAATAAAAATTGAACCGAGTCAGCTCACTAGTAGCTCAGTCTCAGTAGAGGGCCACCCCTAAATTGAATGTTATCATTAGTTGAACAGTATGTTGCACTTATAAGAAATAATATGTTAGCCCAAAATTGTAGTAGTTTTGATTTAAAGTGTATTTGGGTTGGTTTCCTATTCAATAAATAAAAAAACTGGAAAACACACATAATGACATTTTTGTTAGCTAATATTTCCCCGGTTATTTATAGAAATATCATTTTTTTGGATAATTTGTGAAAAATAACATATTTTCTGGTAAAAGTTTAATTAAAAAACACTAAAAAAAACTTCCTTGATTAATGGGGAACATTCTGAGATACTTTTAACATTTTCATAATAAAAAAACTAGCTGAAAAGCCCGTGCTAAGCACAGGATTAAAAAATGATGTATAAATTTTTTTATTAAATTATTTACAAATACCTAAAAGTTATTTTTTGTAAAATAATTATACAATTAAGTGTTCACTAATATAAGAATTTAAATTTAATTTTTAATAATAATTATCTCACATATATTTTTCAAAGGATAAATATTTAGATTGTGTAGAATATTTGATAGGGGTAATTGTATTTGTAAATGTTAATGTATAATAAATTAGTAATTTAAGTCATGCATAAAGAAAAATAATAATTTTTTAAATAATGCATATATATAGGGTTGTTTTCAAAAAACAACCCCCCCCCTCTCCTGAATGACCTGAATGATCCCAACATGGATCCCACCCCATAACGCCAACTCGGATCCCATCCCATCACCCCAACTCGGATCTTATTGCAACCCCAAAGTGCATGACCCTACCTCGATCGACTCCTCACCAACTT
Organism: Aristolochia fimbriata; assembly: GCA_019845555.1. Taxonomy (NCBI): domain Eukaryota; kingdom Viridiplantae; phylum Streptophyta; class Magnoliopsida; order Piperales; family Aristolochiaceae; genus Aristolochia; species Aristolochia fimbriata. The sequence goes on from CM034079.1 coordinate 26,671,206, forward strand.
TAACCCCAACTCCACCCCCTACCCCAATCACACCTCGACCCACCTTTACACCATTGTGACCCCTATATACAACTTCACCCCCTATGACCCCAACACATGCCCCCACCCCCTCGACCTGCCCCTTTAGCGTGCCCAATGCCCTAACAAAATACCCCCCACGCCCTCGAGTCTGTCTAACTCTCTTCTACATGCCCTTACATTGTGTTCTTACCCTACGATCCCACCCCATGATCCCATCCCACAACCCCATGATCCCATCCTATGGCTGAAACTAAAGGAATATGGGAAGAAGTGAAGATAATATATATATTAACCTGTTGAAAACTAAAACACCTGGAAAAAAAATAAAAAATAAAGATAACTAACCTTCTTATTCAGCATCTTTTTGCCTATTTTTTCTAGACCCCCATTCCTATAATATATATATAGATTCAACAGAAAAAATTTTATAATGTCACTAAGTTTCTATGCCATTAACAGGTTCTTAATGGGTTCTTATTAAATTTATAAGATCCAAGTAATTGACATGTATAATGTTCTTATTAGTTCGATAAATTTAGGATAAAAATAAAAAGATGATCTTCCTGCATCATTTATATATATACCTGGGCAATTTTCGGATTTTGTTCGTATATTAGGAAACAAAAACGCAAAAATTAAAAGGTGATTGCAAAAGCCTCAACGAGACTTGGAGAGGGATTCCATTGAAATCTTGAGAGGTGCAGAAGAATCAGATTTTGCTCCTTCCGGTGAGAGACCACAACTGTTGACAGTTAGCAACGACCTCTCCGGTTTTTTTCTTTCTCAAACAGATGCTTGTATTCGAATAGCTTCTCTCGTGATTCAGAACCCTGGCAATTATCTCCAATTCGTCCTGGATGTGCACAAAAATGGAGATATTATCAGAATTATACGAAGTTGGTGTCTGGATTCTGGGTATTTGGGGAACAGTGGAAAGATCGAAGGGGAAATGAATTTAAAATCGTCCTTTCTTACATCAATCTTCGGACTCGAAAGAAACTGAATCGACAAGTTGACTGTGGCTTTCAACTGAATCCCATAAGAAGTGGCCGCAAAGGCCCCGACCATATCGACCAAGTCTGCAATGGCCCCTGGAGTCAACGCCCCGGCGGAGCCCTGCAAATGACGAATTCCCAGAAGTAATTCATGCCCAGAAGTAAAACCAATCGTTTCCTTCGGTTACAGTAATCGAATCGAAGAATAGGAAAAGACCCATCAAATTCTAAAGAGGGGGAAAACAGAGAAGGCCCCGAGATTCGAAGCAGAGGACCCAATAGAAAGACGGAGAAAGGAAAGAGAGATTTTTGCCTACCGTGAGGAGTGGCGGAACCTTGAAGGAACAGACGACAACACCCGTCTCGATTCGATCGACTTTGATGCCGCGAAGGAAGAGACTTTCAAAGAAGCTCGGGAATTGATGCCGCGGGGGAAACGCAGCGAGTTCAACTTGGGATAAGATATCGGCTTCTTCTTTTCTCAAGGACAAGGCTTGCCTCGCCCTCGCCTTTGATTCTTCGTCCATTTCTTCGCTTTTCTTGTCTGTAATGGGGGATTCGAACCGAAACAATTCCTTTGATGTCCCCTCGTCTTCTTCTTCTTACTCCCTTCCCTTCTTCGGAGTTCGAGCGTTAATCCTCGTCGAATATGGGAATTTTGTTTGAAAAATTTGTCTAATCTTATCCCAATAGTAGAGAAAATGATACATTACTGTAGTAATTAACTTTTTAAAACTCATTTAATTTTCAAATGGATTGATGTCTGTGCCCATCACACTCAATTTTTTAATATATGATAGTCATTGAGGAAGTAAGATAAGATAAGACATGACTTTTATCTTTGATCTTTCATTAAGAAGACCGTGTTTTAAGAAGCGGACCGAACGAGCGAGCCGGTTTGATCCTATAAAACCAGAAGCGTAAAAAAATTCGACCACAGTGGGAGTCGAACCCACGACCTTTTGATCCGAAGTCAAACGCGCTAATCCACTGCGCTATGCGGTCCTAATGAGTTTAATTACTCAAATATCCTAATCCACTATTTTATGCCGACCAAATAGGCCAGTTCAGTTCTTTGTTCGAAAACTAAAAGATTTCTCAGTTTTCTTTATTATTATAGAAAGCAATGTTTTAAAAACCGAACCGGCCATCCAACTGGCAAATATGTTTGCTTTTTGTTAACCCCGGTTTGACCGGAACCGTTAAATATTATACAGCTTAATTTGCATATATTTAATATTTCTATAAGAAAAAACACAAAAATAATGCCGGTTACAACGAACCGGGCTGAGCCAATAAGAATCGGGAGTGGTCCCCAATTCTGGTTCAACTAGGTCAGACCGGCCGGTTCGGTTCGATTTTTTAAACACTGATGGAAAGAGCAAGTTGACAATTAAGCCCAATTTATAATCCAGCCTACAGATGTTTATTACATTGGGTTTTCATGGGCCTGGGATCCGCTGCGAACAAGGGGTAGCATGTGGTGGGAACGGGTGAGACTGCATTGAGAGTAATTAGTAAACACAAAACCAGACCCATGGCCAATCAGTATTGGGCTTATTACGAATAAGAAAACCTGGGCCAAACAGAAGACATTTGGAAATACAGGCCGAATGGACAGCTTGACGAGGCCCATCATACCCTGAGTCCATTAGTTTTCAGCTTTCCACCACCAATGAAGGCAGTTGGAGAGGACCCACACCATGGGAAAGAAGAAAAGGAAGGAAGCCTTATACTTTATTTCTGCAGTAGGAGAAAATGGTTCATGTTGAGTTGTAAAGCTGCTTCACCCCTCAACCCAGTCCATTAACAAGGCTCTGTTTTTCCTTGTGTGAACGCTCTCACCCTTTTCCCCTTCGGCTCCCTTTCCCTGCATTAACTCATTGAACCCTTTGGTTTTATCATTTTGGAAGAGTGTGAAAAGGAGGGGATTGGGAAAAGCAAGAGGAGGCCCTCCTGCTCCTCTTGCTTGCTTTCCCACCCATAACAGCTTTTAACCCACCACTTACTTTGTTGATCACCTCTGGCGTAAAAATGGAGTGATGATTTCCATGCAATCTATTCCAACTTTCTTTTGTTATAATGCCATTAGACTATAAGACCCCCTTTGTCAATTCCTAGGTAAAGCCTTGGTTTATGTAAATTATGGAGCTCTCCCACCTAGATTTAAGATCTCTATGGAATATTTTTGTAAATCCCTAAGAAGGAAGCTTTCTCCTGGGAAGCATCTTCTTCACACCAGTTAGTTTCTCTATGCTTCCATGCTTTGTCTTTCTCTGGTGACATGGCCAAAACCTACATTCTCTGACTCTACTGTGACTGTAGTCAGTAGAGATTATAAATACATTATAATGGCTCTGGGGGATTGTGTTTCCTGTGTGTTTCCTGTGTAGTTGTGTACATGGGTAAAGAGGCCTAAAGGGTCGCAAATGGGATTTGTTAAAGTGGGTTATCATTGATCTAGGGTTTCGAAGTGGCAAAACTCTAGATGTTGTGTGGGTGAGTGCCTGAATTGAAGCTGTTGGGAAAAGAAGCACCATCATCAAGAAACTGGAGGAACAAAGATCACATGGTATGGCTAGTGCCCTTTGATTGCATTTGTCTTTGCAATCATGAATCATCATCTCTTTTCCACTTTTCTATGCATTTCGACCTATTGGATGGAAGATGTTTTCTCTCTGCTAGTAAGGCTTTTTCTTTTGTTAGAGTTGAATCCCCCTGTTTTAAAAAAATCCCTCTTCGTATTGTATTTTGTGTGTTGCCTCTGCATTTGACCGGGAAAAACAACAGTCAATTTCCCTACAAAAGGGCATTACTATTGAACTATTGAACTCGACTGTACCAAAAAACAACAGTCAATTTCTGCTAGTAGGCACATCTTTTGACTATTGAACTCGACTGTACCTGGCATTACTAGGCGGAGCAACTCCAAAGTCAGAAGAAATGGCGCAGCTCGGTGGGGGGGATTGTCGAGGCGCCCCTGCAAACTGTTTGGGAAATTGTCTCACAGAGCGAGAGGCTACCAGAATGGATGCCCATGGTCGAAAACACCACCAAACTGACCGGTGAAGAGGGCGTTCCCGGTTACGTCCGTCTGGTTTCTGGGTTCATGTTCCCCCAGGACGACGGAGACAGGTCCTGGATCAAAGAGAGGTTGGTCCTGATGGACCCAATTTCGTACACTTATGTTTACAACATGGAAGGCAGTAATGTGGGACTAGATGGCTCTGTGAACACACTCACACTACTGGATTATGGTGATGATTCAACCCTCGTGAGTTGGTCCTTCGAGATAAACCCAGTCGTAGGAGCAAAACAGGATGACACAATCGACTACCTGGGTTTTCTATACAAATCCTGCATCAAGAGAATTGGAAGAGCTGTAGAGAATTCAAGCAGCAGAGCACAAGCGTTACAGTAGAGTGAGTAGCCAGTGTGCAGAACAGAGACTATTTCCTCGGAACACTTTTCTGCGTACATGTTTCACATGATCTTGGGGAGCATGAAACCATGAAAGTCTTCTCTATTTTGTTCAAGGACAGAAGAGAGGAGAGAGAGGTCACCCCAAGTGCACTGGGCCCCACCTGGTAGTCCATGCCTAAAATCTACATGACCATACAGAATGGGGTTTTGGCCCACTCGGCCATTGAAGAATGAAGGCATTGGTAAAAGAGTTTGAAAGTCACAATCAGCTCAGTTTCCACCCACAATCTGGACCCATTTGTGAAACCCTTTTCCTTTATTGGGGATATGGAGAATCTCAACCATCCATGCAGGTAACTGGGTCTTATCCTTGATAACAAGCTTTGTCAGGCTAATTACTCTGATAAGTAAGAGTTCTCTTCTCTTCTGCTCCCCATTACACACACACACACACCCAAAAAAAAAAAAAAAAAAAAAAAAAAAAAAACAAAACAAAACAAAAAAACATAACAAAAAACAATGGTAGAACATGAAATGGAAAAAGGGAAGAGAGCTCCAAAGTGCCCCAAAACCCAACATCTGAGCGTGCAGGGCATGGTCCAACAGCGATATCTCCTTTATATCCGGCTCCCAGACACATCTAAGCCAAAACAAAACAAACAAACAAAAAACATAAAAGAGACCAAAGACAGAGAGCAGAGGGGTCTCAGAGGAGAAATTCCAACAGCTTCGGGATCCACACGCATGAGCTGCTTACATGAAGACATTACAACCTCTGCTACTGCATTTCTTCTCAAGTCGCCATCCATCCATTCCCCCCATATGCCATAACTTATTTGGGCTTCAGATAAGTCAATTTTTGGCTGTGACAAGGTGATCTGGAAAGAAGAACTGGGACTAATGTCTGTTGAGTGGGGTTGGGGGGGGAGGAAAAGAGAAGGAGAAAAACGGTTCAGATTGAATTGGATAAAAGTTCCGTCGCAGAATGTTGAGAACCTGTGGGATTCTCTTGGTTAAAGTGATTCTACTCTTCTAGGGTTCATGGTGACATCATGGGGAGGAGGGAGTCACTGCTTCTGATGTGAATCCTCTGATGGGTGCAATGTCATGGTTCCATCACCTTCATCTGCCAAAAAATAAAAATGGTCAATATTGTTGTTCCCTTTCGTTTTTACGGGAAAAAGAAATCAAATTTCTAGGATTTGAAGGTAAAGAAGTAAACAAAGGAAGTAAGTCTCTCTCTCTCTCTCTCTCTCTCTCTCTCTCTCTTTCTCGCTCTCTTTTTCTCTAGTATCATTTTTGGTGAGCTGGGTTATAATCATCTCTACTTTGAAGGATGGATCTTTTAGAAAGAAAACAGTTCCTTTCCTATGTTCAGACTTCATGTACAGGCTTTTTTTTTTTTTTTTTTTTTTCTTTCTCTTGCTTTTCAAGCCCTTGGGTGGTGGATCTCCATTCTAGGTCAAAGAAATATTTGCTTCAATCTTTCTTGCCATTTGATCGAATTCATTGTTTCTTGAAGTTGTCCCAATGCATTCTCTGATACTGTAAACATATTCACTTTCGGTGAGAGAGAATAAAGCAGTAATACAACCCCTGCAAAAATAAAATTTTCGGAATTACTAAACCCTAAACCTTGTTTAATTGAAATTTATTCTAGCAATAAAATAATAAAATAAACTTTAAAATAGAAGAAAAAGGAATTCCAGAACTGATCTATTCCCTACTCTAGAAAGGAGGAAAAAAAAAAAAAAAAAACCAAGAGTTTTTGGATAATATAAAGAAAAAGGAGCGGGTTTATTTTTTGGTGGGGTATGGAGCCGAATCTCTGTCTCTCTTCTTTATGGCCTATCCTCGCATATATTAATTCTCTTTTTTTGTTTTTTTGTCTTTGCCAAAAAAATAAAATAAATTAATAAAGACACGAAAGCCCTGTAAAGACAAATTCCAAAGAGAAAAACAAAAAAAAACAAAACAAAAAGAGAGAAAGAAAAGCCAACTCGATGACACACCTCCGCTTTATCGCTCCTCTCTTTTTGTTTTTTCTTCTTTTTCTTTTTATTTAGAGAGACTGGGGTGGGACCAGAGGGATGAAGGGGTGAGCCCTGATCCCGGTAAAGGCCCTTAGGGTGGGCCATCTCACGTGACTTTCCGGCCTATTGAACGTGATCTTGCCCCCTTACGGCCTACCCCCCCGTGAGGACCGCCTCCCCCCACGCTTCCTACTTCATTCCTTCTCTTATTCCTCACGTATGCCTTCTCGTGACCAACGGAGACTCACCGTTCCGAGTTCTGACTCGTTAAAGTAACCGAATCGGACAAACTCGGCCGAGTCGATTGAGTCGAATTGTTTATTCGCGCCTACGTAGTAGTATAGACACTCGTAGAGTATAGGACTCACTGGAGTTGTACTTGGGATGTACACGAGGCCGAGGCGGAGATCCGGTTGAGAATCGTCGAGAATATATGGCAGCAGCCTTTATCTGTTCAGCTGTTCCCTCCCCTAGGGTCGTAGGACCCTCCCCACCCTACAATAAGCCTTACTCCCCCTCCCCCCCCCCCCCGGCCCACGTTAGCGCCATACCCTGTTTGCGACTTTGTCTCTTCATCGGATGCCCCGCCGGTGTTCCCTTCCGCCCGCGGCACACGTTTCACTGTGCTTTCGGTATTGTTTTCGATCTGGTCCGTTGATCTTGTGGGCCCATTACCGGGGGATAAAATAAGGGAAAGGCCATTATTATCACACAATTATGGCACGCGCCATTTTCTCGAGTCATGATGGGTGGCGTGGATACACGGCGCGGACCCACCGGAAAAAAACAGTGCACGTTAGTAGTAGAATGGGGGATTCGCACAATTAGTGTTGCTTTCCCGGTCGGGGATTGGGAAATCATCATCATCGTTTTCTTCGCTTATTACTCGATTAATTCCTATTTCTTAATCAAATCACATCATTATTGCCTCAATTAGAGGGAGGATTAAGGAACTCGCTCGGAGCTATACGAGCCTACACAGCTACTACGTATTTCTTTATTAAAAAAATTAACGAAAAATGAAGGAGAAGGGGTACGAGTACGTAATCATACGGATACTCACACACACGGTTCGTGCGAATCCGTAGCTCGACACGAGCGCACTCATTTCGTAATAATGGTATTTGTGGGGACCGAAGCCTGAATAAAAAAGTAAAGAGGAAGAGAAAATAGGAAATTGGGAATGGGTAAAAAAAAAAAAAAAATAATTTATTTTTAGAGTGGGGATTAAGGATGGCAACGGGGCGGGGCGGGTTTTTGGAAAACCCATCCCTACCCCGCAAAAAATCGGGAAACCGTCCCTGCAAAAACTTATCCCGCGGGTTTGATTTCTAAACTCGTCCCCGCCCTGAACTCGCAAAAACCCGCCCCGCCCGTTTAAGTCACTATTATATGTTTAATATTAAAAAATTTAAAATATAAAAAAATACAAAAATATAAAAAAATGTAAAAATAAATAATATAAACCTATAAACATATAAATACCTAAACATATTGTCAAACATAAGACCGTGAAAAAATAGATGAGAAGAATGAGAGAATAGAAATAGGGTTTTACTTTGTATTACGTAAATGCTCTCTAAAATTTTTTTTTTAACATAAGAATTAAGCGGATCGGGTCTGGTTTTTGGGCGAAACCCGTCTCCGCTCAAACCCGTGACGGGTTTCGCTCACAAAACCCGAACCCGACCAGCGGGGTAAAAACATAAACCCGAACCCGCTTTAAGCGGTCGGGTCGGGGCGGGTTCCCCGCTAACGCGTACCCGTTGTCATCCGTAGTGGGGATATGGTTCGGGTGGAGGGACAAAAGGAGTCTTAGTAACGGCTCCCAAGGCGACATTAAGATGGGACGTTCACGCCCAAACGTGTTTGCCTTTTATTTTCTTTTTCTTAAGGAATCCCAGGCGTTACAGTTACGGCTTGTTACGACTTAGGGTCGGCTTCGGAGACGAGCCAGCCGAGCTGGCGGAGCCGGGAGGGTAAAAATGGTGGGAAAATTGTCTTTTTATTGAAAAGAAAGAAAAGAATGTGGGGAAAAGAAAGAAAAACATGCAAAAGAGAGAGAAAAATGTAAAGAAAAGTGGGAAAATAAGGGTAAAAAAAAAAAAAGGGAAAGTAAAGGAAGAAGGGGGCGTGATTTGCTTTTTTGCCTTTTTTCTCTTGCAGGAATCTTTGAAAATCAGTCGCCCGGCATGAGAGCTTAAAAAAAAAAAAAAAAAAAAAGGGCGGGGGTGGGGAAGGAGAGAAAGAAAAAGGGCAGAAAAGAGAGTTAAAAAATAGGAAAAGCGGGAAAAAGAGAGAAAAACTTGAGAGCGCAGGGTTTTTCAGGGGTTTTTGCGCTTCTTCCCCTCTCTCTCTCTCTCTCTCTCTCTTGCCCTCATTTTTTCCGTCTTGTGTCCACTGCGACTGCCCAAACTTCCTTCTCCTGCCCTCTCCGTTTTTCCGTTGAAGTTAGCACCGCGGTTGTTCCTAACATGCGCGCCCGTTCTCCGAGGGCGGTCACGGTGCGTCTCTCCCGATGACGACTCTGGAGCCCTCCCGCTTCACCGCCTGCGAGCGACACCCGGATCAGCACTTCACCGGATTCTGCGCCGCCTGCCTGAGAGAGCGCCTCGCCGGACTCGACCAGCTCCAGGACACGCGTCGCAAGAGCACCTCTTCCGCTAACCCTCTCAAGGCCATCTTCCGCGCCGGGGACTCTTGGAACAAGGCCGCCTCCTCATCCTCCTCCGGCTCTTTCTTCCCGGAGCTTCGCCGATGTAAGTCCTTCTCCGGACCCAGAGCCGAGGCCTTTTCGGGCGTATTTGAGCCGCAGAGGAAGTCCTGCGACGTCAGGGGGAGGAGTACCCTCTCCACACTCTTCCACCAGGACGACGAGAACCGGACTGGGGGCGCCAAGGAGGTTTTGGGCGAAATCGAAGTCGAGCCGCGCAAGGTAGGGTTTGTGAAGATTCCGGAGCCGGAGGTGCGGGTCTCGGAGCCGCTCGCGCCGGAGGAGTTTCACGAGATACGGGAGGCCGAGGAGGAGGAGGAGATCGAGGAAGAAGGGGAAATCGAGGAGGAGGAAGAGGAGGCGGAGGAGCAGGTCGAGGAGGAGACGAAGACCATCAAGGATCACATCGATCTCGATTCCATGAGGAAGTCGGACAAGGCGGACAAAGAGAAAAGGGATTTGAAGGAGATCGCTGGCAGCTTTTGGGTCGCCGCGTCGGTTTTCAGCAAGAAGCTGCAGAAATGGCGGAGGAAGCAGAAGATCAAGAAGAGCCGGGACAAGTCCACGCCCGGGGGGGAGGGCGAGAAACCGGCATTGTCTTCTTCCCGGAGGTTCCGCGAGTCGCGTTACCGGGAGACGCAGTCCGAGGTCGCGGATTACGGCTATGGGCGGCGGTCCTGCGACACCGATCCGAGATTCTCTCTCGATGCCGGGAGAATCTCCTTCGACGACTCCCGGTACTCGTTCGACGAGCCGCGCGCCAGCTGGGACGGTTACCTGATCGGAGCACGGGTGCCCCGGCTGCCGCCGATGCTCTCCGTGCTCGAGGATGCGCCGGCGCCGGTCCCAAGGTCCGACACGCAGATCCCCGTCGAAGAGGCGAGAAATTCGATCAGTGAGGAGGCAATGACACCCGGTGGCACGCTCCAGACCAGGGAGTACTACTCCGATTCCTCTTCCTCCAGCCGGCGGCGGAAGAACCTTGAGCGCTCCGGCTCCGTTCGCAAAGTCGGTGAGATTGACGAAACAAAGTCGGTTTCCAATTCGAAGGTCTCTCCAACCACCACCACCACGCCCGCCGCCGCGCCCGCCGCGGATTATGTAAATGGGAGCAAACTCTCGGGCCCTTCCATCGATCGAGAGTCCAATAAAGACTCCAATTCAAACTCCAACTCGCTTAGGGACGACTGCTGGGAGAGTTTCGATTCCGTGTACCGGGACGCCACCGGGGTGCAGACGAAGAGCAAGAAATCGCGCAGGTGGAGTATGGCCTGGAGCATTTGGGGATTGATTCACAGGCGTAATAAAGACGACGACGACGAGAGGTCATGTAGAGCAAGCGTCATCGATCGTTCGTTCTCGGAGTCGTGGCCGGAGCTCCGGCGGGAGGTGAACGGTGACCCAAGGGGAGCTTTCAACAGGAGGGTGTTCCGAAGCAACAGTAGCGTGAGTTCGAGAGGGTCCTACAACAACGGAGGAGGTTCGGGGTTCGGTGGGAGTACGAGGAAGAGTACTGGGGCGGAGATGGGTAACGGGCAGAGTAAGAAGAAGAGGGAAGAGTTCGTGCTGGAAAGGAACCGCAGTGCGAGGTACTCTCCCAGCCATTTCGATAACGGACTGTTGAGGTTTTACTTGACTCCTCTGAGGAGTAGCAGGAGGAATGTGATTGGGGTTACAGGGAAGAGTAGGTCAAAGAGCGCTCATTCTTTTGCCAGGAGTGTGCTTCGTTTGTACTGAATCGAGGACCGCACCAGGTGTTTTTCCCCCTTTCGGAGCTAGCAGTGATTCTCTCTCTCTCTCTCTCTCTCTCTCTCTCTCTCTCTCTCTCTCTGTTCTTCTATCTTGTCCAAAACGCAACTATTTCTCTTTTTTTGTGTTTTTCTCAGATAAGCCCATTAATTGCAGTGTCTCCTCGTATGGTTCTTACTTCCTTGTGGTAGATTGTTCATTTTATAAATGATAAGCTTATTGGAATGTTCTCTTTCTTTTATCTCTGTTTCTGAAGCTCTCTTGAAAAATGGTGTGGGGAATCCATTTGTTTGTTCTTCTCCTGCGGCGGCCACCTGAAAACTGACTGGATTTATGAGTATTTTTGTGTTATAACAACCTTAAAATGGTCTCGGCTAGCTGCAAAGGTCTGTACTCATGATTTCATTAACAACTAGATGGAGGGAACTCGTTCTTCTCCCATGGGTAATTTCATACTGGATTTTTGTACCGAACGGAACGGTGTACATTCTTCTTCAAATCTAATGCTGCAATCCAGATCGGTGTCCTTATTTACAGCCTTACAGGCATAAAATAATAGTACCGGTCGCTGCATTGGCTCCATGAATCTTGAAAAGCAGGCTTGTGTCAGGTAAACCATATTCATCGTCTCTGTAAGGTGCTGTTTCTAGACGACGAGAGGAGAGTGGAGTGGAGTGGAAATCAGCAGAGTTGAAGTTGAGCTTCGAAGGGGCATTTTGCGTTCATGGTCGACAGAATTGAAGATTGAGCTTCGAAGGGGGAGGCTGAAAAAAGTCTGACACTGATGTTGAAGTTGGACTGCAGTACTCACCCTGTGGGTATCAGACATGGGCGTGGATAACCGTTTTTCAGTAGTGAGAGTGTGAGAGAGCTCGCGCGGGTGCTTCTGCCTCCTGCGGGTGGCAGTGCCTGCCTTCGTAAAAGGTCTGGAAGCTGTTGAGAGGGTTGCAATTTGCAAACAGCGCGGGGACGTAGCTTCATTGTCTCCTCAATCCATTCAGTTGGCGTAGTCATTCCCCGGCACCGATGATCCCCTTCTGTCTGTGAAACGCCTCAGAGGAGGAATAAAGACCCCAAGCTCAGGTCTCCATTAATGGTTTCCTCATAAACTCCCTGTCTTCTTTCTTCCGGTGGGTTTATCACGTTTCTTAGTTGTTTCTCTGTCACTCTCCCTCCGGATCTCGGGCCTCTGTCACTGAAGTTCTGACCACTTGGGTTCTAAGTTGGACGACCTTCATTGGGACAACGTCGAAGCAGTCTAAATTTGCCCGAATCGACTTGGGCGGTGATTCTAACCAACTCCAAAGGCGATTGGGCTTATTAGAGTTATGGTTAGATAGGTTGAGAGCCCACTTATAGTAATTGGACTCACAAGTGAGGTGAGAGCCCTGTAGGTTAATGGCCCTAGAGTTTCTTCGTGGCCCAATCGGACGAAGGCTGAAACTCGTGGTTTCAGGCTGCTGATTCGATTGAAAGCTGACATTCGAACCTCACCTTGAGCAGTTTTTTCAGTGACTTTTCTTTTTGTTGTGATTTGGTTGACACTGGTTTTGCCTGAGATCACAATAGGCTCTGGTTCTTGATAGTCGACCTCGTGACAATTGGGGGGAATCAAATACCCTCGAGACTGCAATTTCTCGTATGTTGGTGACAATTTCTGTAAGGCAATTACTATTTTCCCATGCAATTGAGCTGGAGTGAGATGGGACCCTGCTTTCGCCATCAAACGATAAGCTTTTGGATCGAATCCTTGACGCGTTCGCACAAAATGAAGCTTTGGTAGGCAAATGACTTTTTCCTTGATGATGCATTGATCGTCGAGCCGGGCATCGTGAAAGTTCCTGTTAAGGCTTTCAGGCTATCCTCGTTGTAGACGAGTGATTCCCCTTTCTCCTGATTGCAGGTATTAAAGGGAGATTCCTCTTCCTTCCTCTGAGATTGGGAAATGTATATAAGTATTGGGGCTTCCGCGGATTCTCTGCATGCCCCGTTGCTTCTTCTTTCACCATCGGAACTTTCTGTTTGTATAGATCCGCTCCCCCTGCTTGGCCACTTTTAGGGGACTCACTGGAGAAGGTGACATTCTACTTAACGAGGGGACAGATTCAGGCATCCCCTCTGAGTAGTATTTGGCATTTGCGAATGAAGCTTTCGACTTAGTGAATGAGCATTCGTTAGCAAATACCGTCTTTTCTTCTCCATCTTGCCGAGATTTGAAGCACTGATGGAGAGTTGAAGGCACAACTCTGTTGGTGTGTAGCCATGGTCTTTCAAGCAGCAAATTGTAAGGTGTACATGTGTCGATTACATGGAACATATCTTGAGAAATCATTTCACAAATTTGAAGTTCCAGCCGAACCATGCCAATGACTCGTTGTCCCTCTTGATTGAAGCCTTGAATCATCAGAGAGCTAGCTAGGAGGTTGTTGGCCACCAGATCGATGTTCTTCATTGTCTTGATCGGCAGAATATTTACAACAGATCCACTGTCGAGTAGTATACGATTTACCAATCAGTATTTGATGGATCCAGACACGAATAAAGGCTGGTTGTGTCATTTCTCACCAAGTAGTAGATCTGCCTCCTTGATTTGTGGCAGGTTTGACAATGGTATTTCTTCCACTGTGCCAAAGGATAGCCCAACTCTAGGCTCATCATATCTTCATATTTTGAGTTGTTCGACTTCGACTTTCATACCCTCTGGAGACAATAGAAACTTCAGAAGGGCATTCCTGAACCTAATCGACAGGTCTAGGTCATCCTACAAGGCATTAGTAATCGCAACGTCTTGTAGACATGTATGAATGTCATCAGACGACGTCATATGCATTTTTCTTTTTCATTTTGTGCAACTTGTTCAGATGTCTGGGGTGAGCAAGTGGCCACCAATGCCAGTGTCGGTGTCATGAACTCAGTGGGGAAGAAGTCAGCAAGAGTAATTGGCTTCCTCCTTTTCTAATGGGCTTCTTCATTGTCAGGCTTGACAGGAGCTATCTTACGCATGCGTCTCTTGCCATCCTACTTCTTCAAGCTTTTCTTCTTTTTTGGTTCTTCTTTCATTTTCGGATGCCCCTTGATAAGGATCTTCATAGTAGCTTCCTTGAGTGGTTTTTTATTGCGGGTGACCACTATCCACTCTTCTTCGTCTTTTGTAGCTTGCGAAGGCCGAGCAAGTGGCCACCAATGCCAGTGTCGGTGTCATGAACTCAGTGGGGAAGAAGTCAGCAAGAGTAATTGGCTTCCTCCTTTTCTAATGGGCTTCTTCATTGTCAGGCTTGACAGGAGCTATCTTGCGCATGCGTCTCTTGCCATCCTACTTCTTCAAGCTTTTCTTCTTTTTTGGTTCTTCTTTCATTTTCGGATGCCCCTTGATAAGGATCTTCATAGTAGCTTCCTTGAGTGGTTTTTTATTGCGGGTGACCACTATCCACTCTTCTTCGTCTTTTGTAGCTTGCGAAGGCCTAAGCCTTATAGCACGTGGGACAGAGACTTTTTTATGTCTTCTCGGATTTGCCTTAACTTTTGGGCCAAGATCCGATCTATCAAAGATAGTATTGGAAGCCGCAACATTGTCGTCGGTTTCCAGAATAATGCGCCTTTGCGTCACGAGCTCCAGGATTCTGTTTTTCAAGACAATATTTTTCGGCAGGGTGACCCACCAACCGATGGTACTTGCTGTAATTGGGATACGAAGTATTCCCAACGTTATCTAGTCTTTTTGCTTCCGAAAGCTGCAATACATTCTTCTCTAGAAGCTGGTCAAGCATTCTCGGAATGTTAGAGTCAGGGAAAGGATAAGTTTTAGCCTGCATTTCCTTTAGAGTGAACTTTGGGTAAGTTTCACCTCCTTTGTTGTTCTCCTTCCTAACATTCCTTCTTTGTTGTTCGCAGTAATTTTCTGCGGCTCAATAATGTTAGTGGTAGAGAAGCTTTTGGCTGCCTCTTTCGCAGGAGCTTTGTACTCCTTCGCGAGCTTCACCTTTTTTTCTGGCTCCGAAACGGGAGCTTTGCCTTCTCCATTTTCTTGGATAAGGATGTTTATGTTATGAGCCTCAGTTGCCAACTCCTCGAAGTCCTTGGGCTTTTGATTATGCAGGAAATACACCAGTTTCCTGTCCATGCCCTGGATGCACATTTCAATGGCCCTTTTTGTGGACAAGGAAGTGCTTTCTTTGCAGTTTAGACTCAAATTTCTTCATCAATTGATATACTCAATTACCTTCTCGCCCTGACACTTCTTCATATTAGTAAGCTCCACGAGCGTCACAATGCATTTCGTGCTGTAAAAACGACTGAGAAACTCACTTTCGAGTTGTTCCCAGCTGACAATTGACTCGGTCGGGAGTTCAATAAACTAATTGAAAGCGTTCCTTTTCAGGGATCGCCCAAACTGCTTCACAAGGAGATCGCTGTTTGTTCCCGCATTGTTGCAGGTTTCAATAAAATGCGCGATGTGCTCCTTTGGATTGCCATCACTGTTGAAATTCGGGTGGGTGGTAGGAAGCTTGCATTTGGAGCGCCTGGATCCGTCTGGAATAGGGCCTGGTGTAGGCCTAGGATCAATCTCCTTCTGATTGGACCTTGTGATTCATGACATTGAAAATCATCTTCTATAGAGTGTCGTACGTCAATGTGGCAGGCTCCTCTAACTGCAATTCTCTGGCAGTCGGTTGAACTTCGGACAACGGACACATTTCCGGGGAGGGAGGAATATGGATCAGGACCGGAGATGGTTTAGTTGACGTACTGGGGTTAGCTTGACTCATATTTGCCCCTTGCTGGAAAGCTCCTCCCATAAAGAGCTCAAACTTTTCCAGTAGAGCAGTAATTTGGGCGTCCCTGGTTGCGATCTGAGTGTCTTTTTCTTTTATGGCGGCTTGGATTTTCGCCAATTGTTCTTCCACTGTCTTCCCCTGGGTCATCATAGCTGGGACTCTGACGACGGGAGGAGTAGATACTAGAGGAATTTGGACATGTGAAGTGGACATCAGCACTAGAGAGCCAATGATGCTACGTCCTTCGAAATGTGCGATCAGCGTTGAAACTCTGACCAAAGTTTGGGGAGACTTCTGTGCAGAACTCGCAATCGGGCTCACAATCGGGCTCGTGATTGGAGTCGTTGGCGGTGAAGAGGTCAAAACAGTAGAGTAACTCCTTGAGGGATGTACCCTGGTCAGTGAAGCCACCGGGATGACCGGTGCTTGACGTGCCTGAGAAATTTGAACAATCTAACATCTGCAGAGTGATCCAGTAATGGATCGGGTAATGGGCCCTGATCAAATGATCATTGGGGCCTGTTGTGGGCGGATTGCCCTGACTTGGTCAACAACGACAGCTACTGGAGTGCGCGGATGACAAGGAAAGGCTGCCAAGGGGTCAGCCATTCTGGGTGGCGGTGGAGAGCTGGAACTAACAATAGGGGCCTTGGGGGCAGCCTTGTTGTTGACATTGTTGTTGAAGCTTGTCATTTGAGCTGATTCTCGTTTGGAATGAAGAAGGAGATGAGAGGTAAAACTGGTCTCACAGGGGTGCCAAATTTGTAAACATGAAATCCGTCGAGCGCGAAGAAATCGCGACTGAGAAGACACATGTCACAAAATAATAAAGATTTGATGGATTTAAAGAATTGTGGGTCTCAATTCTATTTCTCCTCTGATTCTATCTCCGTAGATAAATACAGTCGAATACACAGAGAACTAAGTCTCTCCTTGAACTAAAAATAAATGAAATGAATTTGAAAATCTGCCAGAGCTTGACAAAATTGAGTCTTCGGAATGGCTATAACGGCAAAGAAAAGTAGCGACAAATAAAAGTAGCGACAAATTTCGCTTGCTAGTTGCTACTTTGGAGCTTGGTTTGATGTGATTTTGGTGGAATGAGACTTGGGTGCTCTGAGTATTCTTCCTAATTTTGTATTTCAATTGATCGATCCCCGATCCCTTAATTTGTCGTTTTTTTAGTTGTCTGTAATGTCATCCTCTTGTCTTGTTCATCCTCATTTTTCTTCTCAATTGTGGCGGTCTTATGGTAGGATTACCATAATAGATTCGGATTAAGGCAAGGGCAGTTATTTGAGCCGGATCCGGTGGCCAAAATGCAGCTTGGCCAAAGGGAATCACGGGGTGCCATGTAAGCCCCACCCGGGCAAATCCATGACGTGGCGCCTCGTGATTCGCTTTGGCCACGCTGCATTTTGGCCAGCGGATCCGGGCTTGTGTACATGTGGCTGATGATGTGTGCATTTCCTAGATTGAATCTGATTCGTCGATTGGATCGAGCTTGATGAATGCTTTATTTTGTCTTTTGACCAGAGTCAAAGGTTGACTCTTCACCCCGGGTCCGCGGAGCTGATCTGGACTCCATTTTTCGCTATGTGTGGGACTGTGATAAATTGGTGTTTACAATTTTATAAATAATAAGCTTATTAGAATGTTCTCTTTCTTTTATCTCTATTTCCGAAGCTCTCTTGAAAAATGGTGTGGGGGAATCCATTCAAACGGTCTCAGCTTGCTGCGATGGACAGTACTCACGCTTTCATTAGCAAACAGATGGACCGAAGTCGTTCTTCTCTCATGGGTAATTTCATGGTGGATTTTTGTCCTGAAGGGTTAACACTTCTTCAATCTAATGCTGAAATTGGAATACCACAGTATCTAGCTGGTTTTTAGCAATTTTTTCCCCGACCCACGTTGGTGTTTGCTTCGTGCTCCCTCTGTCCTTAGCTTTACTGGCATATAATAGTAGTTGTCGCCACCTTGGCTCCATGAATCTAGAAAATCAGGTGCGTATCAGGTACACCATATTCTTCGTCTTTGTGAGCTATTGCTTGGCTCCATGAATCTTGAAACGTAGGTGTGTAGTAGGTACACCATATTCTTCGTTTTTGTGAGCGGCTGTTTCAAGACTAGCGGATTGGAAATCAGCTGAGTTAATTGCGAAGGAGGAGGGAGCATTCAAGGTCTACAGAAGTGAAGATTGAGCTTCGAAGGGGGGGAGGCCGAAAAGTCAGTAGGACTGTAGTGCTGCGGGTATCAGACATGGGCGTGGATAACCGTTTTTCAGTAGCGAGTGTGAGAGAGCTCGGCGCCGGTGCTTCTGCCTCCTGCAGGTGGCAGTGCCTGCCCCTTCTCCGACTTGAGTCTGCCCTGCCGTAAAAGGTCTGGAAGCTGTAGAGAGGTTGCGAGCCCACTTCAAGCAATTGGACTCACAGTCACAGGTGAGGTGAGAGACCTGTGGGTAGCTCTGTTCATCTATTCTGGCTAAAACTTGAAGGACTCCAAACAGGAAGTTGACCAGACCAAAACCCTTAAAAAAGCGGCAGAACACGGAGAAACAGTTCACAGCCACTTGGAACGAAGAGGAAAAGAAGAGAAAGGGAAAGTTGACGGGAAAATGGCCTGCATTTTGTGGAAACGGTAAGGGGAAGGGACCCAAACCCAAGGGTTTATAACTTTATATGGTACTAGTTTATAAAAATTATATCATATTATACATTTGTCTGAATAAGATCAATTTTTCACATGGAACAGGCTTCCAAAATTTTATAACAGCACAAAACTCAATCTCGAAGATGGCAAAGGTAAAGAAGAGGAAAAGGAACTCATGTAAACTAATGTAATTGTATTAGTGTTATTTCAGCCACAAGTAGGTCATTGAAATGACCTTTCGATCAAGGACAAAGACATACATCGCATGAAACAAATTAAGGTCTGAGTAAGATGAAGGACCGCATGAACTAATGAATTACAACAGCCTCCAAGCAACAAGAAGAGAGAATATCTCACAGAGTGGTACCACTGGGACGTTCCCTATCGTCTTTCAACATTAACTCAAATGAGTAGTCTCCTAGTGGCATCAGCTCTTCAAATTCATCAAAGAAAGGGTCATCTGAGTTTGGCTTTGATTTTGGACTTGGAAGGAACACTTCTGGATGTAGAGGCCAGCTAAAATCTTCTGTTTCTTCACCTTCCTGGGAAAAAAAAACGCCATCATCAATAAGAGGATCTATCCCAGCATATGTATAAACACTCTTCACAAAAATTCTATAATGAGGCTCAAGACTCTATATAGTCATCCAAATCCAGAAAGTAAACATTGTTCAATAGATTGACTATTTTACCTGTGTCATTCTTAATCTGGTTTCCAACATAAGCTTCTATTTCTCTCTTTTTTTTAAACATTAATCAATGATTTCAATAGATTCAGATCTCTGGTGAAGATAGTAAAGTTTCTTTAATGTGGTTCCTTATTTGCATCACGGTGAGGACATATTAAATGATAGACTTTCTTCATAATGTGACATGTCAAAACACTTTATAAGACACGGTAGAACTACCAAAAAAAAAAGACAAGAAATCTAACATGAATTCTGTTACACACCTTTAAAGGCTGTCCACTGCCATAGGTCATCTGTGTCCATCCCTTTAGGGCCGACAGTACCGAGTCAACTTCATTCTCCACTTCTGAAAGGAATACACAGGGAAACAAATGCAAATAACAGAATCATCAGCACTATTAAAACAACACCCCGCAGTTACTTTAGTGAATAAAAGAGAGTACCTTTCTCAGCAATATCCTTGTGAAGCTGATACAAGTCATTTCCTGAGAAATGAACATGCTCTATCCCTTCCCTGGCCCATTCATAGCATCTCTTTATCTGATCTTCACTCAAACCATAATTTTTTGGAACAGTCTTCAGGTTCCCGGTGCTTCTTATAGCCGACTTATTTTTCAATAAAGGAGCCATTTTTGTTCTAGAAAGTGCAGGCTCTCTGGCATTTGAGACATCTGCCAGTGCTTTCCGCTCCTTGCGACCCTTCTGCTCTGACTTTGGCACATTTACTTTTGCTCCTGAAGCACCTTGGTCTGCATGTGAAATGTATCTGAATCACATAGTTACTTGGTAAACAAGAACCCCAAGACCTGAAGGTCACCGTGAAAACATTACCTGGTTGTATATGTAGATTTTCATTTTGAATGGCCACAGGTGTTTGAGAGGCCATATTAGTGATTCAAATCGACCTCCTTGAGCCTCGAAACTGAAAAAACCAAAGCTAGATGAGAAAGAAATCCATCAATTTTTAGATAGCCTTAATAGTTATCATCTACTCAGTAATTTCATTTGTACACCATGTTCCTAGTGTCCATTATTCTAGTGTCAGTTGAGGTCGCCTGAAAGCAATGGGAGACAGAACAACATGAAAACCATTCTGTAGGAAGACTATAAAATTTTTGAACATTATATTTCACAACCAGTAGACCCTCCCAAAGCAGCAAGGACGCATGATTAACAGGAAAAAGTGTCAAGCTAACTACTCACATCTTATCAAGCAATATATATTCCTTCTGCATCGCTGTTTTTCCTCAATGAGTTTGATGATAGAAAATCTTTACTCAAAGAAACTAGACAATAATCTACAAAGAAAATTTAAACAGACTATTATTTCACCAAACTGTTTCATTCTGAAAATCAGAGCTCCCACCAAGCGAAACTAGACTACCCCAATAATCTGCAAACGGCAGAACTTTCATTAATCAATACGGTGATTAAGACTACAAGAACCTACATTCGAGTAATTATTGACAGACAAACACCCCACGACCGTCTGGAACCTCGATCTGTTGACAAAGCAGGAATCCCTCCACAACTTCACTTCGACAATCCGAAGAAATCCACAAAGTAATCAACACCCCTCCAAAGTTGAACACAAACACCTAAACCGCTAAACCCTCGACCACAGTAAAAACTTTTAAAAAACTAAAAAGAACCAACAGTAGCGGCAAGAACCCTCAACCGACTTCAAACCCACAAACCAAAAATAACGAAAACAAATAAGAAAAAGAAAAGAAGAAGACAAAATCGAACCAACCTTAAGAAAGCAAAAATTTCCTTCAATTCCGCAAACTTCCACCACTTCTTCCACAAAAAATCAAACCTCACGCCCTAACAGATGATGTCAAGCTGCGTCGTCTCCGAGCGTCGTCGCCCAACCAAAGGCTCAAATCTTCCGGAAACACGTAGAGAAGGCTCGCGGAAGTGAATTTGAAATATCGGATTCGCGCGTGTAGGGATTCTGTTTCTGTTTGGAATTTTGGGAGGGCGAAAGCGAGAATTCTAGACTTTAACATTGACGGGTGATGTCAACGGCCAGTTTAGAGATCATATGACGATACTACCCCCCAAAAAGTAGCCGCAATTTTATCGTTACCCCTCTACCCGCGGTTGACTCTGGGCAACGGGCGAAAACCCGCACCGATCCAACCCGCTTAAAGCTGGTTCAAATTTGTATTTTTACCTCGCGGGGTGGGTTTGATATTTTGGAGCGAAACCAGTCACAGGTTCGGGGCAGAGATGGCTTTTGCCCTAAAAACCCAACCCGACCCGTTTAATACTTATGTAAAAAAATAAAATATTAAAAGGTAAATATGTAAATGTATCACCGAAAATCCGCCGGTCCGCGAAGAGGCTCGACTGAGAGAATATGTCAATTACTTTAGAATAAATGTGTTACAGGGTGTGTTGTAAATATCAGAAATTGCGAGTACAATCTCCTATGCTTCCTCTAATTCGATCTCCGTATGAATTTGGTGAAGTCGAAACCTTCGCGAACGAGCGACTGTCGAACTTAAGTTGCAGGAACCAGTGTGCACGAACTGTTGTGGCATTGGTCGGTCGGACGGAGGTATTTGTGCTCCGCGTGTATCGACTTATGACGCTGCCGACTTATGATTTGCGGCTCTTTTGTTTGGCCGCTCTGTTTTTGTTTTGATGGTCACCGGTGTCGGTTCGATTTCTCGAATAGGCTTCTTTCTCCGTGTGACCAAGATCCACCCCTCTGCGTCGGATGCAGCTTCTTCGCGGGGTGCCGATTTTGGTGCGACCTTAGCCGGTGGTCGGTTGTTGTTGTTGTACGGACGGCCGGAGGAACCGGGCTTTGGTCGGTACTCCTTCTTTATGTCTCGTCTCTGAACTCGCTGGTTTGGCACGGTTTGGATGGAGATAGCATGTGAGAAGACTGTGTTTTCAACTCTTTCGATTTCGATGCGTCCTTGGGCTGTCAGCTCCATGATACGGTCTTTCAAGACGAAGCATTTCTCCGTCGAATGCCCGACCAGTCGATGATATTTGCAAAAATTTGGATCTTTGCTTTTGGATTGGTCGCCAGGTCTTTTGATTTCTGGCAGTTTCAGCAGTTGATTGTCGAGGAGTTGGTCGAGCATGATAGGAACGTCTGCATCGGCAAAGGGATATGTGTTTGCCTGTCGTTCTTCGAGCGACAATTTCTTGTAAGTACTCCCGGTTAGTTGTCGTGGGAGGTAAGTTGCTTTAGCCTTGCTTCCGACCTTGATTGGTTCGAAAGCGTTGGTCGCGAAAGAGGATTTGTTTTCTCTTTCGTCTCTTTTGGTGCAGCCGCAGCGGGTGCTTTTCCCTTTTTGCGTGGATCGGCGGAAGAGGATCCTTCTTCTCCTCGTTCTTCTATTAGGATCTCCATGTTGTGAGCTTTTGTTGCGAGCTCTTGGAAGTCGTTCGGCCGTCGGCTACGGATGTAGCGTAGGAGTTCCCAATGCATTCCTCGTGAGCACATTTCGATCTCGGCTTCGAGGGAGAGATTTGAGCTTTCTTTGCAGTTTAGGCTCAAATTTCTCCATCGGTTGATGTAGTCAACCACCTTCGCCCTTCTTCTCGTTTGAGATTGGCGATTTCTACCAGTGACGACGGTGCGCCGAAAGTCTTTGTAAAACGGCTGAGAAATTCTCGTTCTAGTTGCTCCCAGTGTCGATGGACTCTTGGGGTAACTCGATGTACCAGTCAAAGGCGTTTCCCTTCAGTGACCGGCCGAATTGTTTTACCAGCATGTCGCCGTCGGTGCCGGCGTTGTTGCAGGTTTCTATGAAATGGACGACGTGCTGCTTTGGATGCCCGTCGGCGTTGAATTGTTGGAATTTCGGAGGGTGGTACCCGATCGGCATCGGAATGTTTTGAATCCTCTGCGTATACGGCCTCCGGTAGACGACTGATTTGTTGTCGCCTGAGCTATTTCGTACGGCGCGGTTGATCAGCTCGTAGACCGCGTCGATAGTGAGAGTAGTCGGATCCGCTTCAGCGGGTAGCGACTGGTGCGATGGGCGGCAACTCGTCGGAGGAGGAAGGATCCTCCTGGATTGGTCCGGCTGAAGTACTAGCGGTCGGATGATTTCGACCGACTTCCTGGGAAACGGCGCCGAAATTGTTCGCCGCCATGCTCATTTCAAATCTTTCGAGCATTCTTGTGATTTGAAGGTCGCGTGCTTCAATTTGCGCATCTTTGACGCGCAGTTGCTTGATCTGTTTTTTGAGCGCGGCTTGCAACTCGGCCAATTGTTCTTCAACTGTTTTGGCTGAAGTTGTCATAGCGGCCATCTTGTCGGTTTGCGTCAGAGTAATTGTTCCCGACGCAACTTGAAGATATGAAGCCTTCGTCGGTGAGTTCACCGAAGAGGCGGTCGCTGTGGGGGACCAGTCGGAAGAACCGGTCGCAGTTTGATTGCGGAGGGTGACTCTGGGCGACGACTGGCTTGCAGTGACACCCGCCGGTGAGAATCGGTAAGATGAAATGGGCGATGTGGCAGCAGGGGAAATCGCCGATGTTTGTCGGCGAGGTGAACGGACAGGTGGTGGGCCAGCCGCTGCGTTGAGTGCGGCCAGAAGGTCATGTGAGACCAACATAACCGGCGAGTTGTCTGTCGGTGATGTTCTCTGTACGGAGGAGTCTGACACAGAGTGTGTTCTCGCGGCAGAGAGAGAGGAGATGCCCCCGCTTTGCTCGTATTGTTGTACTAAAGTGGGAACAATGGAGTTTCTCCATGACGGCGGCGACTGCAGCAGGCTGGCAGTCGGGCTGTGAGGAGAAGGAGAGGTGGCGGCGGCCAAATAGGTCGGCTTAGCCATCGCCGGCATCAGTTTGGTGGAAGATGCGGCAGGTTTAGTTGAGGCCGCGGTAGCCAAAGGAGCAAACACGGCAGTTGGGCGACGGGTGTCGCGCATGAATGGAGCTTGTCCTGTGGACAAACTTCTAGCCAGAGCCCTTGTAAATGGGCTTGTGGCATGTGGAGGGGATGTCGGAGCGCGGAGGTCGACCGGAGATGCGGCTACTGGTCCGCGGGCTCCGGTGATTGAGCCTGCAGTCGCGACGGGGCGCGGTTGAGCAGAGCTCGAGGAGGCTATTTGCTTGCCCCTGTTGTTGGTGTTGTTGTTGTTGGTTCCGTTGTTGGCGTTGCTGGCCATGGCTGTAGTTGGAGATTTTTTTTTTGCTGGACGGAGAAGGAGATGAGAGGTAGGAAAGGTCCCATCGGGCGTGCCAAATCTGTTTCACCGAAAATCCGCCAGTCCGCGAAGAGGCGCGACCGAGAGAATATGTCGATTACTTTAGAATAAATGTGTTACAGGGTGTGTTGTAAATATCAGAAATTGCGAGTACAATCTCCTATGCTTCCTCTGATTCGATCTCCGTATGAATTTGGTGAAGTCGAAACCTTCGCGAACGAGCGACTGTCGAACTTAAGTTGCATGAACCAGTGTGCACGAACTGTTGTGGCTTTGGTCGGTCGGACGGAGGTATTTGTGCTCCGCGTGTATCGACTTATGACGCTGTCGGCGATCGGGTAGAGCTACTCCGGTTGAACTGTCGGAACGACGAATGATGAAATGCTTGGCTTCGTTGGCTCGAATGAACCTCTGTAAGTATGAGAGCTTCTCCTCCGAGAAGATATTTGAGTCCTTCGGTTTGAAAGAGAGAGTTCTTCACTTGTCGGAACTTGAGAGTTAATTTCTTCCTCTCCCTTGAGACAGGGGACTTCCGACTATTTGTAGTCGGTTCTATGTAACCGTTGAAAGGTGTTGCCTGGGAATGGGGATCGTGATCCTCATTCTGTTGTGAAGTTGAGGAAGACGAGGGGAAGAGGGAGACCAAGATCGTGGCCCCCCCTTTCGCTCCTTCGGTTGAAGACTGAGTGATGGGCTGATGATGCATGCTGATGAGTGCCGACTCGGCAATTTTTGCTGACGAGGTGTCGACTGTACCGGTGACGCGGCCTCACGGCTGGACTTCGCGGTGGGCTGCAACGATGAATTTTGATAACAATTAAAGCCTACCCATGATCATTGTTTGATGGACCGATGGGTTGTTGGGCTCATCGAATTTGGGCCACCCACATTTTGACGCGTACAGTAATAAAAAAAATGTATTAAAAATTTTATGTTTGACAGCTGTATGCACCAAAACGTGACCAGCCCATTTTCGACGAGCCCAAACGCCCAGCAATCTAGCAAACGATTGTCGTGGGTAGGCTCTGTCGATTTTTAAAGTCACTCGTCGCTGCCCATCGCCAGACCCATTTGTGTCGCTGTGTCATCGATACAGTCATTGCCCCAGTCAGCAATAAACCGCCGCATCAGCACCAGTCAGTAATAAACCGCCGCGTCAGCACCAGTCAGCAGCCAGCAATGAGTCAACCTCTTCAACGGTTAAACCACCAAGTCTGGTTGCCAACAGCGGAAGCCAAGAAAAGACACCGAGATCCTCATTCGAGGGATCCAACAGGGAATTCTCGTGTCTTCCTCCCATCTCAACAGCAACAGCAAAAAGGGGATCGTGATCCCCTTTCCAAGGAAAGAACTCCAATAGCTGTACAGAATCGGCTACAAATAGCCAGAAAAATTCTGTCACAGGGGTTGGAAAACCTTGGTTCGAAAACCTTTCGTCGAGAACAACTCTCACACACAGAAGCTCTCTCGAGCCAAAGAAGTTAAGCGACTCGCACTTCGTCAGAACTCAATAGTTCAACCGGGGCAGCTCTACACGTTCGTCGGCAACATCAACAAGTCGATACACGCGGAACACAAATACTTTCGTCCGACCGACCAAAGTCGTCACTGTTCGTGCACACTCGTTCCAGAACAGATTTCAACGTCAACTAGCCAAAAGCCGAAACTTCATCAAATTACACGAAGATCGAATCAGAGGAAGACTAGGAGATTGTACTCGCATTCCTTGATATTCAAATACAAATTGTAACACAAATATTCTGTCGCAAATCGAATTACTCTCTCAGTCACGCCTCTTCGCGGACCAGCGGATTTTTGGTGAAACAGATTTGGCACGCCCGGTGGGACATTTCCTACCTCTCATCTCCTTCTCCGATCAAACAAAAAAAAAAACCTCTCAGCCATGGCCAGCAACGCCAACAACGACAACAATAACAACAACAACAACAACAACAACAACAACAACAACAGGGGCAAGCAAATTGCCAGCTTGAGCTCAATCGCAGAAGCTCGTGGACCAGTAACCGTTGCTCCGGCCAATGTCCGCGCTCTGACTTCTCCACCACCTTCCACTCGCCCAATGATCGGGGCTTTGGCCAGGAGCTTGTCCATCGGACAGGCTCCCTTCATGCGCGACGCGCATCGCCTAAGCGCCGTCTTTTTGCCACAAGCTATCGTGGCCTCCACCAAACCAGCCGCGGCCTCCGCCAAGCCAGCCGCGGCCTCCGCCAAACCAATTCTAGCAATGGCCAAGCCGACATACTTGGCCGTCGCTGCCTCTCCTCCTCCTCGCAGCCCGACGGTCAGTCCGGCTCAGTCATCACCATCCCGGAGGAGCTCCATCGTCCCTACCATGGTGCAGAAATACGAACAACGTGGGGCCATGACTTCCTCCTCCGCGGCAAGAACATATTCGTCGCCAGCTTCCTCCATACAGAGAGCGACGACCGAGGACAAATCTCTGATCGTGACCATCTCTCACTATCTCCTAGCCGCGCTCACCGCAGTAGCCAGCTCACCACCTATCCGCTCGCCTCGCCGACAGACACCGGCGACCTCCCCTGCGGCACTATCACCCACTCCGTCATGCCGAACCTCACCGGTGGCTGCCACCGCAAGCCAGTCACCCACTAAAACAATATACCGCGCTCAACCGACAACGACCGGTTCTCCCGACCGGTCGCCTACCGCAACCTCTCCATATTCAAGAACACCAACGACCGTTTCCCCAATGCGGTCACCGGCCAAAATCTCACCACTTCGATCTGTGTCAGGGACAACGTCATCAATGCCGACTGTCAGAATGGCCGTAATGACGACATCGGCCAAAACAATCGAAGAGCAACTTGCCGACGTGCAAGCTGCACTTAAAGACCAAAGTGAACAACTACGCATCAAAGATGTGCAACTCGCAGCTCGTGACCTCCAAATCGCGAGGATATTGGAGCGGCTCGAAATGGGCGTGGCCACAAATAACACCGGCAGCGTTTCTCAAAAGGTCGACCGAAATTGGGCGACTACCAGTGGTTCAGACGAACCTTTGCCAGAAGATCTTGCCTCTGACGACGAGTTGCCACCTATCGCACCAATAGCCATTCGCAGAGGTCGAGTCGAAGCAGAGCCGACTACCCTTACACTCGACGCAGTCACCGAACTGATCAACCGCGCCGTACGGATCAGTTCAGGTGACAGCAAATTTGTCGCCTACCGGAGGCCCTACATGCAGAGGATCCAAAACATCCCGATGCTACTCGGCTACCATCCTCCAAAATTCCAGCAGTTCAACGGCGACGAGCACCCTAAACAGTACGTCGCCCATTTTATCGAAACATGCAACAACGCCGGCACAGACGGTGACTTGCTGGTCAAGCAGTTCGGCCGGTCATTGAAGGGAAATGCCTTCGACTGGTACATCGAGCTACCCCAGGAGTCAATTGACAGCTGGGAGCAATTGGAGCAAGAGTTTCTCAGCCGATTTTACAGCACTCGGTGCACCGTTACTCTGGTCGAAATCGCCAATCTGAAACAGAAGAAGGGCGAGAAAGTGGTCGACTACATTAACCGGTGGAGGAACCTGAGCCTCAATTGCAAAGAGAGCTCGAATTTATCCCTTGAAGCAGAAATTGAAATGTGTGCTCGAGGAATGCAGTGGGAGCTCCTGCGATACATTCAAAGTCAGAGGCCGACGAACTTTCAAGAACTCGCGACCGAGGCCCACAACATGGAGAACCTCATGGAGGAGCGAGGGGAAGAAGCTACGTCGTCTGCCGACCCTCGCAAGAAAGCGAAGGCCGTCGTGACCGCGCCCAAAGACGTGAAGGAGAAAACAAAAGCATCCTTCGCGACGAATGCTCTCGAACCAATCAAGGTCGGGAGCAAGGTCAAAACAAGTTACGTTCCACAACAGCCAGTCAGGGGCACGTACTGGAGGCCTTCACTGGAGGAACGGCAGGCCAAAACATATCCGTTCGCCGACGCAGATGTTCCTGTTATGCTCGAGCAGCTGCTCGACAACTACTTGCTCAAGTTGCCATAAGTCAAAAGATCCGGCGACCTAACCAGGAGCAAGGAGCCGAACTTCTGCAAATACCACTACTTGGTCGGGCTTCCGACCGAGAAATGCTTCATCTTAAAAGACAAGATCATGGACCTACCGGCTCAAGGCCGCATCAAAATTGAGGGAGCCGAGAACACGGTGTCCTCACATGTCATATCCATTCAAGCCGAGCCAAACCGGCGAGCTTGGCCAAACAAATAGTAGGTCGCGAGGAGGGAGTACAGTCCAAAATCCGGTCCCTCCAATCGACTGCACAACAACAGACGACCACCGGCTAAGGTCGCACCAAAACCAGCACATCGCGAAGCAGCTACGGCCGACGCAGAGGGGTGGATTCTGGTCACTTGGCGAAAGAAGCCTATTCAAGAAATCAAACCGGCGTCGGCGAACACCAAAACCAAGGCGAAGCGGCCAAATAAAAAAGCCGCGAAGCGCCAAAAGAAAGCTCCCAGGACCAACGTTCAAGGAGCAAATAAAAAGAAGAGAAGACCCATCACACTGGCGAAGTTCTTCCCAAAAGAATTCTTTGCGCCACCATCAATGGTGGCCACTTGCTCGACAGCCCCGCCCGAGCAAACAATGCCAAAAGACAAAGGCAAACGGCCAGTTGTCGAATGCGATGACCTCGAGACGTCACTGAAGCAAATCTCGTCGCTTACCGAGATTGACGACGACCTTGACTTGGCCATTCGGTCAAGACAGGCTCTAATTTGAGTCCTTGACAAACCAGAGGAACTCCAGGCCGAAGTTGAGATGCTGCTCATGAGGAAGCACAACTTTCCAAAAGTCGGGCTAATGCCGCCCTACCAAAAGGAGGAAGAAGATGCACACTCCTCTCCGCAGCTGGAAAAATCGAAGGAAGCACTCGCCGTTTCATGTCCGCCGTGCATTACCTGATAAGTGTCTGAAAGACACTATCTATGCATGAATTAATGATTAGAAATCCAAAATTTGAGTTGATTATTATCATGGAAATGACAAATATAACTCAAATTCATTGGTTTGTGTCTCAGGTACCTGTTTGAAGAAGAAAACCTGAATTCAGAGAGAAACTGAAGGAAAAATGAGCAAAATGAGCCAAAAAGGTATGGCACGACCGCGCCGGGAAAATAATCAAAAAATCAAATTAATGGAGGAAAATACCCAACGGCTAGGAAGGCTTCAAAGAAGACTATTTGGGAAAGTGAAACAATGCGACCGCGCCCCCAACGGGCGCTACCGTGCCAAGAAGATGGTGCTACCTATGGCGTTGGCGCGTTGAACAGTTGCCTTACATAGAATTCAGAGTTGCCACTTTGGGACGTCGGTAAAGATTCTAAGGACTGGCGCTACCGCGCCACTTCTCAGTAGAAATTGGCGCTGCCGCGCCATGAGGTTTCCTGATGCTATATGGATACGGTTGCCATTCCTGAACTTAGAAAGGATTCTGCTCAACTGGCGCGACCGCGCCAAAATTAGAAGAATAACTAGCGCGACCGCGCCACTGACTCAACAACGCAAAACTGCAGAAATCTCGGGATTCTGACAACAAATCACAGTCAAACTTGGAAGAAAGAGTCATAAGTACATCAGGAATACATCCACGACGACTCTAAGAGAAATTTATGGAAATCCTAAGAAGTTTTAATGCTCAAAGTGATGAAAACTCAAAGCTGATTAGGAGATTTCTAAAGAAGGAAACTACAGTCCGAGTTTGAAGAAGACATATATGGAGATTTCGGCTCCCAATTGACTTCAAATTTGGAATACAGACTCTTTATGGGATTTAGAATCACATCACGAAAATCCAGATCAATCCAAGATGGCTTTCTGGAGTTTCAATCTTCAAAGTGGTAGACCCAGTGCTGGAATTGGCAGCAGAATCAATCCAACTTCTCAGCAGCATATCTCAAGTTTCCCAATTCAGAATTACTTCAAATTTCGTACACAAGTCAAGGGCTACGTAAGGAAGGTTCTTATGTAATTTCATGAAATTCGGAATTCAGGAAAGCATGATTCAACCCCTAGAAAGAGAACAAATTACAAGGTCTGGACAGAAGTCCAGCTATAAATAGAGGTCCAAGGAGGAGTGAAGCAGGAAGTTGTGAATCCAGTTTGAATCAAGTGGTAAATCCATTTCTGGATCGAGTTTTCAGTGTAGTTATTCATTATTTTAGTTAGTTGGGAAAGGTGAGAAAGTCCAAAGGGAGTCTTGTACGACCTCTTGGCACTTTGGAGAGAGGAGGAGATTTCAGTAAAGCCGCAAGTGAAGCTAAAGGCAGTCCTTCAAGGGGGTTTCTAAACTTAGTATATTTTGATTTGCATGGCTATAATTGAGTCCTTTTTGTATGTTTATACTATTAGCATGGAGTAATCTCTCTGTTGGGGAAGTCATGAACTCCTAGTTGTGATATGTTTAAGTTCTGAAGTTTATAGCAAAATAGTATCTTGCCTTTGTTTTAGAATCTGAGTTCATTGTTTATTTCTAATCTGAATTGATTTCTGAAGTCTAACGAGGTTCAAATAGAGAAGTTAAAAATTCAGTAGAGATTTGGATTAGTTGTTTGATTCTTTGTTTTCTAAAACAACTTATTTTTCTAACTAGATCGTTCTGAATTGTGATGGAGACTAGTGGAAGCAATGTGACTTTTTGTAACTCTTGTTTGAATAAGAGAGTTAATCTTCAAACTTTTATATTTATGCACTTAGGATTTGAATGTTTCTGGATTGTGATGGAGTTCAAAGAATAGGTGAAAGTTATTTCCTGTATATGGGTAACCAGGTTTTCAAAAGCTAAGTCAAGGTAAAGGTACTTGAGCTATAAAATCAGAACTTTGCTTGTTAATAACTAGGAGGGATTGACACTTTTCCCCAACGTCTCATCTCCATAAGGTTTAGTCATCTAATCCAGTAGTTTAATTCTTTTTTCTTTTTCAGTTCTCAAAAATCCAAAAATTGTTTTCCTCAATCATCATAAAATTTTTTTCTTAGATTAGGTTCTCATCAATGTCTCTGTGGGATCGATATCTGGACTCTTGACTCTATATTACTTGCTGACCTAGTGCACTTGCTAGACACACAACATTACCTTTCGATAAGAAGACGCGCAGCTGGGGACGAAGAACCATAACCGGTCGTTGTTCGTCTTTGGCTACATCAGAGACCACAGAGTCAATCGCATTCTCGTCGATTGTGGATCCGCAGTCAACATTCTGCTGATTTGCACGATGAAGAATGTCGGCCTCTCCGCCGGCGACCTCTCTCTGAGCTCTCTCCTTATCCAAGGCTTCAATTAGGAAGGCCAGAGAATGCTCGACATGATCTCGCTCAAATAGCACATTGGCGACATGGTGGCCGAAACTCCATTCCAAGTCATCGACTCAAGAACATCTTACAATCTGCTCTTGGCTTGACCGTGGCTTCACGCGAACGGGGTTGTGCCATCGACACTTCACCAGTGCTTCAAGTACTGGAAGGACATCTAGCAAAAGACGGTGTACGCCGACGAAAGTCCGTTCACCGAGGCTGAAGCATCATTCGCAGATGCTAAATTCTATCTGACGACCAGACCGACAGTCAAATTGTCACCCTAGCCAAATCAGGCGTCAAATGCCAAGAATGCTCTGCCTCCTAAACAGACTCTGACGCAAGTCGTGTCTCCCAAACAACCAGCACCCAACAAACAGCCGACACCCAACAAACAACCTACACCCAACAAACAACCTGCACCCAACAAACAGCCGACACCCAACAATCCATCGGCACACGGCCATAAACCCGCCGCAGCAACTGCTGCGCTGATGCAGCGTAATGTACCTATCTTACGGTAGCAGTTGCAAAGAAAGAAGGGAGAAGCTCCCTTGGTCGTCTGCCACAAAATCCAGCCGACCCCCTTGGTAGAAAAGGTCACTCTCCCATTGCCGACGCTCGAAGACCAGAGCATCGTGAAACATTTCCCCAGCCACGAGCAGTTGCCGTCTACCCGCTCGGATGAAGGCTTTGACCCTAACGCATACCGAATGATGGCCAAAGCCGAGAGCAACTTCACAAAAGACCAGCTCCATGTGAAGCCACCCGTCGATCTGCCGGTCCTCACTCCAGAACAAGAAAAGCTGAGAAAGGAGGGTCGCCGAATTACTCAAGGTCGCCTAGGCCTCGGCTACAAGAAGGAGAAAACAATTCACATGTATGGAGCTCAAAAGCCAATTAAAATCACCAGAAAGACATTGGCCGACGTCCACCAAGTTTCAGTTGGTCAAACGTCGGCGAAAAAGAAAAATGCTTCGAATCCGGTGATTATTTACACCTTGAGGGCAGCTATCGCACGAGCTCGCGCATATGACTCGGTCACGACAAACCATATCTCCGTCGCCGACGACAACCAAGAGGATGACGAGTTCATCTTGAAAGAAGCTTCGGCCACGTTCGAGGAGGGCGGCCAGTCGACTGTCGACGAGTTAAAGAAAGTTGACCTGGGCACAAAAGAGGATCCAAGGCCGACATTTCTTAGCACTTCACTATCGGTCAAGGAAGTGGACGAATATATGTCGTTACTTCGCGAATACCGCGATATATTCGCCTGGAATTACACAAAAATGCCTGGCCTCGACCCACGAGTCGCAGTGCACAAGCTAGCGGTTCATCCCTCTGTCCGACCAGTCAAACAATCGCAACGACGATTCCGGCTAGAACTTGTGCCAGAAATTGAAAAGGAAGTTGACAAATTGATCGCTGTAAATTTCATAAGAGAGGTGAAGTATCCTTCTTGGATTGCAAATATCGTACCGGTCAAGAAGAAGAACGACCAAATTTGGTTCTGCGTCGACTTTCGCAACCTGAATAAGGCTTGCCCGAAAGATGACTTCCCTTTGCCGATAACAGAACTCATGGTCGATGCGAACAACGGGTCATGAAGCTCTCTCTTTCATGGATGGGTCATTCGGTTATAACCAAATTCGTATGGACTCGAAGGACGAAGAGCTTACCACTTTTCGCACTCCCAAAGGCATTTTTTGCTACAAGGTGATGCCGTTCGAACTCGAGAACGCTGGTGCGACGTACCAAAGGGCAATGCAAAATATTTTTGACGACTTTCTACATAAGCGCGTCAAGTACTATGTCGACGACCTGGTGGTAAAGTCGAAAGAACGGGCTGGTCACCTCCTCAACCTTAGAGCAGTGTTCGAGCGACTTCGGCGATTTCAGCTCAAAATGAATCCGCTGAAATTCGCATTTGGTGTCACTTTGGGAAAATTTATGGGATTCGTTGTGCACCACTGAGGAATTGAGATCGACCAATCCAAAAGATGTCGGAGCAAAGAAATACCTCCGAACTCAAGAGCTTTAAAGGTCACTTGGCGTATATTCGACACTTCATCTCAAATTTAGTCGGAAGATGCCAACCGTTCTTTCGCCTAATGAAAAAAGATATGCCGTTCGAGTGGGACGAGTCTTGCTGGAATGACTTTAACAAAAAGGCGTACCTCACCAAGCCGCCAGTTCTCGTTGCTCCAATTGTCGACTGACCGCTGCTGCTATACATCGCAGCGCACGAGAAATCCGTAGGAGCTCTCTTGGCTCAATGCGACGAGGACAAAAAAGAGCGTTCTCTCTATTATCTGAGCCGAATGCAGGTGGGCGCTGAAATCAATTACACACCGATTGAGAAGACATGCCTGGCATTGGTCTTTGCGATACAAAAGCTCCAGCACTACCCCTTGGCGCATTTGATGAATCTGATCTCACGCGCCGACCCGCTTAAATACATCATGTCCTAACCGATTCTTTCAGGCCGATTGGCTAAGTGGGCATTGCTCCTCTCCGAATTCGAGACCAACTTCGTGCCGCAGCGTGCGGTCAAAGGCCAAACTCTGGCAAATTTCTTGGCTGACCATCCAGTGCCGGCTGAATGGGAATTGACAGAAGAGTTCCCAGACGAAGAAATCTTCTCGGTCGAGGTACTGCCTCCTTGGGAAATGTACTTCGACGGCACCGAACAAAGAAATGGAGCCGGTGCGGGAGTGCTATTCGTTTCATCGAGAAAGGACCTGCTCCCGTATTCGTTCGTTCTCACCCAAAATTGATCGAACAACGAGGTAGAGTATCAAGCCATCCTTCTCGGACTCGGCATCGCGGTTGAGATGAAGCTGCCGCAGCTAAACATCTATGGCGACTCGGCATTGGTCATCAAACAACTTACAGGGGAATTCGAAGTAAAGAAACTGGAGCTCGTACCGTTCTGGAGATATGCCTATGACCTTCTAACCCAAATTCCGGAAGCGTCGCTCCACTACGTCTCTCGATCCGAAAATGGGCCAGCCGACGCATTGGCTGGAATTACGGCCAGCCTAGCGCAATTCGATGAATGGCCGAACCAAGCTCCAATTTGCGAAAGATGGGTAGTTCCTCCACCAACTGAAGAAGAAACAGAAGAAGAGCAGACAAACGAGATGGAAGAGTCATTTCCTATCTCGGACAGCGCAAACAAAGTTGGAGATAGGCGAGAACCAATCTTGAATTTTCTTCGATACGACACACTCCCGGCTGACCTGCGACAGCGAGTTCATATTCACCGAGTAGCTCCAAGGTACGCTTTCGTCAATGACGTACTTTATTGGAGGTCGTACAAAGGTCTGCTAATCCGTTGTCTTTCTAAAGAAGAGGGACTGCAAGTCTTAAAAGAAACACACGGTGGAATTTGCGGCGCACACCAGGGTGGCCCGAAGCTCCTCCTACAAGTCAAATGACTAGGCTACTATTGGCCGTCGATGCTCAGGGACGCCACTGAAATGGCTCGAACCTGTAACCGTCCCAACTCCATGCTGATTACATACACCAGCCACCAGAGCCGCTTCACCCGACGATCGCGTCCTGGCCGTTTGAAGCTTGGGGGATGGACATCATCGGTCCAATCACTCCTAAATCTGACTCCGACCGGCAATACATTTTAGCTGTCACCGACTACTTCTGGAAATGGGCCGAAGCTGCTGCCTACCGAGAAGTCAAAGCTACCACCGTCGCTGACTTCATTCGAACCCAAATTATCTACCGATATGGGTTTCCTCGATACATAGTGACGGTACCATTTAGCAACTAAGTCATAGATTGCTTATGCAAAAAATTTCGCATACAACAGCGGACATCAGCAGCTTACAACCCGGCAGCCAACGGACTCGCAGAAGCATTCAACAAAACGCTCTGCAAGATCTTAGTGAAAACCATCGGCGCCAACAAAAAGAGTTGGGATGAAAAGCTCGACGAAGCCTTATGGGCGTACAGAACATCGTTTCGAACGCCGACCCAGTCGACTCCATATTCGTTGGTCTATGGCACAGAAGCGGTGCTCCCACTCGAGGTTCAACTCCCCTCTCTGCGCATTGCTATTAGAGAAGGGCTCACGACAGAAGAGTGTCCTCAGTTGCGACTCGCAGAACTTGAGTCACTCAATGAGCAATGACTCGAGGCACAACAACGACTCGAGTTCTACCAGTCTCGAATGACCCGGGCCTTCAACAAAAAAGTACGGCTCAGGTCATTCCAGAAAGGCGACTTGGTGCTCACAGTCAGACGGCCAATGCTCTTTACGAGCAAAACCGGGGGCAAGTTCACACCGAAATGGGAAGGACCGTAAGTGGTACAGGAATCTTACACTAATGGCGCCTACAAGCTAGTCACGTCAAACGGTTCGGAGCTGCCGATAACAAACGGTAAATTCCTCAAACGCTTCTATGCATGAGGAGGTAGCGAAAAAAAAAGAGAGAAATAATGAAGTCGAATAAAAGGAGTCAACGTTTCTCATTGCAAAAAAAAAAATGGGAACAATGCAAGCCTCGCACACAAAAAAAGAGAGAGGCTACAAAAAAAAAAGAAACAGAAGAAGAGCAGACAGACGAGATGGAAGAGTCATTTCCTATCTCGGCCAGCACAAACGGAGTTGGAGATAGGCGAGAACCTATCTCGAATTTTCTTCGATACGACACACTCCCCGTCGACCTGCGAGAGCGAGTTCATATTCGCAGAGCAGCTCCAAAGTATATTTTTGTCAATGACGTACTTTATCGGAGGTCGTACAAAGGTCTGCTAATCCGTTGTCTTTCTAAAGAAGAGGGACTGCAAGTCTTAAAAGAAACACACGGTGGAATTTGCGGTGCACACCAGGCTGGCACAAAGCTCCACCTACAAGTCAAACGACTAGGCTACTATTGGCCGTCGATGCTCAGGGACGCCACTGAAATGGCTCAAACCTGCAACCGTGCCAACTCCATGTCGATTACATATGTAGGAACAAATTTTGCATGGCCCGACAAGTACAGTCCAAATCAGCACCGCATGGCCTGGGTCAACAAGTCAAATATTGACCTCAGTCAACCAATGAAATCAAGCCATCAATCAAGCATCAACCGAACAGCGGCTGAGATCAAAATTGCCATGTCATCGGCCTACATGGACGACAAGTCATACAATGAAGCCACATAAGCAGCCTACAAAGACTACACGTGGATCTTGCCTTGGTCCAAAGCGGTTCCACACTTCAAGGGAGACGTTACGCAGAAGAAGTCGATGTGGGTTATAACCACTCCGATAAATCCGGTTCATACAGTTGGAGTCCGATAAGTCTATAAAACAATAGGCTCAAGACAAACAGGGGAATCCAAAATCAAGAACTTAGAGAGACAGAGACACACACAGATACAAAGACGTATGTCCAAATTCCCAAAAATCCCCAATCGTCACCCCAAATCAGTGAGATAACAACAAGCATTCCTGCCGCTATTTCACGATCAATTGCCGTGAGCCAATCGGAATATGAAATTTTCCGTCAAGCTTAGACGGAATCCAAAATCGTCTTGTTCGTTCGTGAAGAAGGCGTACATTGATCATTCGTGTCTATTCGGAGATCGTTTGTTCTTATTTGGAGATCAAATCAAAGGAGTTCTAGAAGTCACATCCCACACAATCACCTTGAAATTACCAAATTACCCCTCAAATTATTTTGTACACTGTACATCGGATTCATATTTTTCGGTCCACCTATTGTACTCGTTTAAAAATTTGGCACGCCCGGTGGGACCCTTCTACCTTTCATCTCTTTCTCCAATCTGACAATTCAAATGGCCGGTTCTAACACCAACAACAACAAGGCCGCTGCCAAAACCCCAACTGCCGAAGCCAGTTCGTCACCGGCACCAAGAATGATCGACCCTTTGGTCACCTTCCCACACCGTCTGCGTACACCAACCGCTGCCACCGCCGGCCAAGCCAGAGGGATTCGTCCATCCCAGATTCCTGTGATCATTCGTTCAAGGCCAACCACCAGATATGTCACAGGATCCCTACCAGCCCAACATGCTGTTCAAATTCAGCCGCAGGCAGGTCAAGCTCCGGTCAGTCCCATAGTTTCTCCAACAAGGGTCCATCCCTCAAGGAGCTATTCAGCAGTTCTGACATCGCCATCGCTGGTCAGTCCATTGGCCAGCCTTGTCGCAAGTCCAGCAAGAAGCTCTCCAACGGCAAGCTGGGTCCCTGCGCTGATCACTCATTTCGAAGGAAGGCGTATCATTCCTTCCCCCATGCGATCGGCCACATCATCTGGGGCATCTCTTGCTCCAAGTCCTCCTTCCCCCACATCTCCAGTCATCAGGGTTTTCGCGATGAAGACACAAGAAAAGACAGTGGAAGAACAACTGGCAGAACTCCTAGCTGCCATCTGGGAAAGGGACGAACAACTGAGAGAAAGAGAACAGCAGAGGGATCTTCAGATCGCCACAATTCTACAAAAGTTTGAACAAATTGCAGATCGCCTCGGAGCACCCTCCCAGCTCAGAAATGACGAAGGCCAGGTGGGACCTAGCACGGCTGGCAATCCCGTCCCTCCACCCATCATTCGTCCATCCCCGGTTCCCGAAATCCCACCAGTGAACCGGGAACCACTGCTTGAAGAACCAAGGGCGCTATCCTACGACACCCTGCAAGAAATGATCTCCAATGCAGTGGAGCAGAAGTTACAAGCCGAAGGAGTCAGATTTCAAGCTTACACCAGGCCCTACTCCCGACGGATCCAGGCCACCCGTATGCCTGCCTCTTACCACCCGCCTTAATTCTAGCAATTCAGTGGGGACGGCAACCCAAAACAGCATGTTTCCCTCTTTATTGAGACCTGCAACAATGCAGGAACATACGGTGACCTTCTGGTCAAACAATTTGGGCGATCCCTCAAAGGGAACGCATTCGACTGGTTCATTGAGCTCCCGGCCGAATCGATCGACAGCTGGGAACAACTGGAGAGCGAGTTCCTCAGCCGCTTCTATAGCACAAAGAGAACAGTGACACTGGTGGAGCTCACGAATTAGAAACAGCGCCAGGGAGAGAAAGTGATTGAATACATCAATCGCTGGCGTAACCTGAGTCTCAACTGTAAGGAGAGTACCTCCTTATCCACACAAACATCCATCGACATGTGCATTCGAGGGATGAATTGGACTCTAGTATATTTCTTACAGAGTCGGAAGCCGAGAGACTTCCAAGAATTGGCGACTGAAGCGCACAACATGGAGATCCTTAT
Source organism: Aristolochia fimbriata (assembly GCA_019845555.1). Lineage (NCBI taxonomy): Eukaryota > Viridiplantae > Streptophyta > Magnoliopsida > Piperales > Aristolochiaceae > Aristolochia > Aristolochia fimbriata. The sequence goes on from CM034079.1 coordinate 26,710,040, forward strand.
CCAAGAAAAGGGAGAAGGAAAGGCTCCAACGTCAGAGGCTGATAAAAAGCCGTAGTTCGTAAAGAAGGAGTACAAAACTCCTACAAAAGAAGCGCTCGCCACGAACGTCGTCGAACCGCAAAAGATTGCGGCGACCCAAAATCAAAGTACGGGGAACGACTGGAAGCCAAATATCAGTCGACTCACCGATGGTGCACCTCATAAAAAATTCACATTAAAGGATAGGCAGGCCTAAACCTACCCTTTCCCCGATTTCGATGTTCCAGGCATGCTCCAACAGCTCCTGGAGAAAAATATGTTGCAGCTTCTAGAAGCCAAAAGGCCGGAGGACGTTGGGAAAAGTTCAGATCCCAACAATTCAAGTACCATAGAGTGGTAGGCCATCCTACCGAAAAGTGTTTTGTCCTGAAGGACATAATACTTGAGTTAGCGACGCAAGGTCACATCATCTTGGAAACCGATGATAACACTGCGGCTTCCCACACCATCTTCGTCCAATCAGATTCCAGCACCAGAACAGGAAATCCAAGGATGAACAGAAAGGTCTTCATCCCGCGCACTGCAGGACCAAGAACGCAACCCCCCATGAAGGACAAAGAAGGGTGGGAAGTGGTAACCCGCAAAAAGAAGACACTTCCCGAAGCCCCTGGGAAAATATTCATCAAGGGGTATGTGGCAGAAGAATCAGAAAAGAAGAAAGTCCAAAAGAAAAGAAGAGGCAGAAGGTACAGACATAAATCTACCCCTGCCAAAGCCGAAGAAAAGATTTTTCAAAGGAAGCCAAAGCCAATTACTTTGGCTGATTTCTTCCCATCAGAATTCTTGGCGCTAGCTTCTGCACTGGTGGCCACTAGTTCACCCTAAACGATCGAAAGGCGTGAAGGGAAGGCTCTCATGGGGTCCACCGATGATATTCACACGTGCTTACAGGACGTGTCGATCACCAATGCCGTACAAGATGACCTAGATTTGCCAATCAAATCTAGGTAAGCTCTCATCAAATTTATTGCGGCTAAGGACGACTGGCATGCCGAAGTCGAGCAATTGAGGATGCGGAGGCACGATGAGCCAAAAGTTGGTTTATCTCCTAGTACATTGAAGGAAGAGCAACCAGTAGAGCCACTGCAAATTAAGGAAGTTCACTCAATTTCCATTTCTTTCAAGGAAGCAGACATGCTGCTCGGAGAGAAGTCTCATAATAGACCTCTGTTCGTATCTGTAGCTATCAAAGAAAGGTGGATCAACCGCATACTTCTGGACAGCGGGTCAACCGTAAATATTCTGCCAATCCAAACTTTGAAAAATGTTGGGTTGGTCACTAATGATCTCCAGGCCAGTTCATTGATGATCCAAGGCTTCAATCAAGAAGGGCAACGAGCGTTGGGAACAATAAGACTAGAGTTGCAAATTAAGGATATGACTTCCTACGGGCTATTCCACGTCATCGATGCACACACAAGTTACAACGTGCTACTCGGAAGACCCTGGTTACACAGCAACAAAGTCGTGCCCTCGACCCTTCATCAATGTTTCAAGTATTACCAAGATGGAGAGGAAAAGACGGTGTTCACTAACGAATGCCCTTTCACAAAAGCAGAAGCCTCCTTCGCTGACGCCAAGTTCTACTCAAAAGAGAAACATACCTCTTCGAGTAAAATCAATCTTTCCCAAGCGGCCAAAGATCAACGGGCCAACCCCAAGGGGCAGATGTAGGAACCAGGTGTCAGGTATGTTCCTCTATTAAGAAGGAAGAAGGGTGAATTTCCATTCACTATTTGTGATCGTGAAGAACCAGCAGAGAAATTAAAAGCCTTAAAAGGGGCAGCAACTATTCCTCTGCCCAAGCTTAATAACTAGGGCATCCTTGAAGAGAAGCGGAGTCTACCCGAGCTTCCTAAAACTCGGACGCAAGGGTTTGATCCCAACGCCTACTAAATGATGGCGAAGGCAGGGTCCGGATTCTCTCTCGGACAATTGCAAAAGAAACCGGTGATGGTCGTCCAAAACCTGTCACCAACCCAGAAAAATCTCCAAGCGCAGGGCTATTCAATTCCTTCTTACCGACATGGGCTTGGCTATCAGGAATACGAACCTGTTGTGATCTCTGGCAAGGCCAGTGTCAATCAGGTAACGACCAAAAGAAAGGCGGACACCTCAAAAGGAACCCGGACATCAGCTTTTGACTGAATCGGCATCCCAGAACCTCGAGTCCCGGCCTTCGTCCGACTGGGTCAAGAAGAAAATAGATGTCTGAACATTCCCTCAATACCAGGTAATGAGCCTAAATCCAAAGGTACGAAAATCTAGCGAAAAAAGGGGCAAGCAGAAAACCCTAAACCAAAGGTCACTCCGACGGAGCAACCCAAAAAGTCTGTCTTCCAAAGATTGGGGAAGCCGACGGAGCTACCCAAAAAGACTGTCTTCCAAAGAGTTGGGGCACCTACACGAGTTCCCGTGAGACAAAGATTAGGAAAAGTGGGGGAAAGCTCTTCCAAAAGAACAAAGACAGATGAAGTCACCCCGTTAAATACTCCAGTGGTGATCTATATGTCATCAAAGAAAAGAGAAGCGGAAGAAGAAGTAGCTGTTGTCCAGCACATCTCGGTCGACGAGGGCGGCAATCCAACTCCTGAAGAAGAGTTGGAAGAAGCACCTGCAATCTTCGAGGAAGGCGGCCAAGCAACGATCGACCAATTGAAAAAAATAAATTTGGGTACGAAAGAAGATCCAAGACCAACTTTTCTAAGTGCTTCACTGTCTGTAACAGAAGAAAAAGAATATGTTACTTTACTCAGTGAATATAAAGATGTTTTCTTTTGGTCGTATACGAAGATGCCTGAGCTTGACCCAACAATTGCAGTTCACAAACTCGCTGTCAAAACCGGAGTCAAACCAGTAAAGCAAACTCAAAGACGGTTCCGTCCCGAACTCGTCCTAGAAATAGAGAAGGAGGTCGACAAACTCCCCAAAGCTAGCTTCATCCGTGAAGTCAAATACCCAAGCTGGATCGGCAATATCATGCCAGTGAAGAAGAAGAATGGGCAAATTCGAGTCTGCGTTGATTTCAGAGACTTGAACAAAGCATGCCCAAAAGATGACTTCCCGCTCCCCATCACCGAATTAATGGTGGATGCAACAACGGGACATGAAGTTTTGTCATTCATGGACGGATCTTCCGGCTACAACCAAATTCAGATGGTTCCAAAAGATGAGGAAATGACGGCTTTTCGCACACCAAAAGGTATTTTCTGTTACAAGGTAATGCCATTTGGTCTGAAGAACGCAAAGGCCACCTATCAAAGGGCCATGCAAAGAATATTCGACGACTTCCTACACAAATTTGTGGAGTGTTACGTCGACGATCTGGTCGTCAAAACCAAATCAAGGGACGACCACTTAAAAGATTTGTGAGCTGTCTTCGAACGCCTGTGACGACATCAGTTGAAGATGAACCCGCTTAAGTGCGCTTTCGGAGTTTCATCCGGGAAATTCCTCGGATTCGTGGTCAGACACAGGGGCATCGAAATCGACCAACCAAGATCGATGCCATTCAACAAATGCCTAAACCAAAGACCCTGTCAGAACTAAAATGCCTTCAGGGGCATTTGGCGTATATACGTCGGTTCATCTCAAATCTGGCTGGAAGATGTCAACCTTTCAGTCGTCTCATGAAGAAGGACACACCCTTCGAATGGGATGAATCTTGCCAACGGGCATTTCAAAACATCAAAGACTATCTTATGAAGCCACCAGTGCTGATGGCTCTAGCTCCGGGAAAGCCACTTATCCTGTATATCACAGCTCAAGAAAAGTCTCTGGGTGCTCTCCTCGCCCAAAATGACGACCAAGGAAAAGAACGCCTGTTGTATTACTTAAGTGGCACAATGGTCGGGGCTGAACTCAATTACTCCTCGATCGAAAAGACGTGCCTCACACTCATCTTCGCCATCCAGAAGCTGAGACACTATCTGCTCGCACATTCCACAAATTTGATCTCTCGAGCAGATCCCCTCAAATACATCATGTCCAGGCACATGTTCTCGGGTCGGCTTGCTAAATGGGCGTTGTTGCTCTCCGAGTTCGAAATCAATTTCACCCCACAGATGGCGTAAAAGGACAAGGATTGGCAAATTTCTTAGCCGATCACTCCATCCCGGCAGAGTGGGAGGTAAGTGAGAATTTGCCTGATGAAGAAGTTTTCTACATCGGAGTATTGCCCCCATGGAGGATGTATTTCGATGGCACTGCACGAAAATATGGAGCAGGCGCTGGCGTCCTTTTCATATTCACAAACAACGACCTAATGCCATACTCCTTCATCCTATCTCACTGCTGCACAAACAATGAAGCCGAGTACCAAGTCATAATTCTTGGCTTGGGGATGGCTATCGAAATGGGCCTTAACCGGCTAGAAATCTTTGGCGACTCAGCCCTGGTGATCAAACAGCTAACCGGGGACTTCGAAGTCAGGAAAGACGAACTTGTGCCTTATAAAAAAGAAGCCCTAAGGCTACTGCTGAAAATCCCAAATGTGACCCTGGAACATGTGCCGCGAACCAACAATAGCCAAGCAGACGCATTGGCAGGAGTTGCTGCAAGTCTAGCACACTTCGACGGAAGGCCCGAACGGATCCCTATATGCGAAAGATTGGTGGTACCTATCTTCGAAAAATCATCTGGGGAGGAAGAAACTACCCGAGGAAATTTCTCGGTTACTTGGAGCACAAGAAACTACCCGAGGAACTAAAAACTCGGTCTTATGTACGAAGAATGGCGCCTAAGTTCTGCTTGTTCAACAAGACACTATACCGACGATCCTACGACGGTATTCTACTCAGATGTGTCTCTAAAGAAGAAGGACAAGCCATTTTAGCCGAAGCACATGGAGGAATCTGTGGAGCCCATCAAGCGGGCCCCAAATTACATCTTCAAGTCAAACAACTGGGATACTACTGGCCTACAATCTGTGAGACGCAATGGAATTAACATGACATTGCACGGCATTGCAACTCCACGCTAATTACATTCATCAACCGCCCAGCCCTTTACATCCGACAGTGGCCTCCTAGCCATTCGAAGCATGGGGGATGGACATTATAGGTCCAATCACCCTGAAATCATCTGCAAATCACCAGTATATACTGGTCACCACCGATTATTTCTCTAAGTGGGCAGAAGCGGCAGCTTACAAAGAAGTCAAAGCTGCCACTGTGGTCGACTTCATAGGACGCAAATTGTATATCGGTATGGTGTTACGAGATACATCATGACCAACAACGGTACCCCATTCCGTAACAAGACCATGGACTATTTTTGTGAGAAATTCGGCATCCAACAAAGGACGTCCACTGCATACAATCCTGTGGCAAACGGCTTGGCAGAAGCTTTTAATAAGACCCTGTGCAAAATTTTAAAGAAGACTGTCGAAGGGAATAAAAAGACTGGCACGAAAGGCTCGGAGAAGCATTGTGGGAATATAGGATCACATTCCGAACTCCAACAGAGTCAACCCCTTATTCTCTAGTCTACGGTGTTGAAGCCGTGCTGCCACTGGAAATTCAAATCCCATCCCTACGAGTCGCTCTTCGAGGACTCACGGAAGAGGAGAATATCCGACTCCGCCTACAGGAGTTAGAATCCCTCGACGAAAAGCGCCTGGAAGCACAGCAAAGGCTAGAATGTTATCAAGCTCGTCTCACTCGCGCTTTCAATAAAAAAGTTAAGTTTCGTTCTTTTCAAAAGGGGGATCTTGTCTTAGCCGTGCGCAGACCAATTATGGCCACGAGCAGAGATGGGAGAAAATTCGCACCTAAGTGGGAAAGACCGTTCGTCGTTCAAGAAGTCTACACTAACAGCGCTTACAAATTGGTTACTCCCAAAGGAAGAAGACTCCCAGCCATAAACCGTAAATTTCTCAAAAAATTCTATCCATGACAATATTGGTATTCCAAATACAAAGTCTATAAATCAGTGAGCCAAAATTCAATTACATGGAGAAAAGAAAGTGGCTACAAGTCAAATTGAAAAAAAAAAACCAACTACAAAAAAAGCAAAGTAAATCAAAGACCCCTAGCCATCTCGTGCTATAATTCCGCAAAGGCAGCCCTCGACGACAGAAGAGTTTCCTCCTCAGCTGCACTGAGAGTATGCCTGGCAATGACCTCCGCTACCTTCTGCTCAGCTTCAACAACGACCTTCTTCAAATCTCGCACGCTCTCTCGAATCTGCTCGACTTGAGTTGTAAGGTATACAACTTTAGTCCCGGCCGATTGAAGTTGTTCTCTAGCTAGCCCCAGGCGTTCACGGGCATCCTCTTCATCAACCTTAGCTTCCGATAGCTCTTCAGCTGCCTCGTCTAAAGTGATTTTGGCATTTTCCAGCATAGAGGACAATGCACCCAAAGCTTCCCGAGCATCACTCTCTACCCAATCCTTGGAACCGCGACTTGCCCTCTCTCCGGCCAAACATTCTATCTCCTTAAGAGCCTGCAGCTTCCGAGTGTAGACCTGTAGGCGAGTCACATCGTGACTCACCTCCTATAATTTACTGATGATAAAATCCACATCAGAAGCCAAAGATGTGTCGCGCACTGCATCTGGTGATAACATATGAGGGCTTATTTGGTCCTTCCAAACCTGTAGCATCACACTCTCAACGTGAGATAGCAACTGCTGCGACAAAGTTGCCAAGGAAGTCGAAGTAGGCGGTGGCGTAGACAATGGCAGATAAGCGGTCTCCTGGACAACGGGAGCCTGCTCTTCAACGGGAGCTACCTCCTCAACAACTGAAGCTTCCTCCTCCACAACTGAAGCTTCCTCCTCAACAATTGGAGCTTCCTCTGGAACGACTGAGGCTTCCTCTTGAATAGTTAAAACTTCTATCTCGACCACTTCCTCAACTACTGGAGTTGGAGCTTCTTCCTCGATCGTAGCTTCCTCCGCCACCCCTGTACCCTCAAGGGCAGCAACAAGGTTTGATTCCGGGGAAGACACCTCCTCTTGAGCTACTTCAAGCGCCTCTGGGGAAGACAAGATTTGAACAGTCTCTATAGGAGGATTTGTCTCCGGCGGACAAGAAGTCTGAGGCTCTATATGAGGCTCTGTCTCTGGGATCGGAGGAAGGAAAGTCGGCGGCGAAGGGGGGAAAGAAGCTGGCGGAGCTTCCCAGCGCGCCTTCTTCTTCACAGAAGCAGAGGCATCATTCAAGACAGTAAGCGGTGCCCTCTTCTTATTCACCTAAGATTTGAAGAAGAACGTTAGAAACCACAGCAAAATAAAAGCAGTTAGAGTCATGATGCGACTTACCGAAGGGGTTCCAACTTTCTTCTTACCCTTCGACCTGCGTCGACGATGAGGATGAGAATGATCGCTGTCATAATCTTCCTCTTCTTCACTATTCTGTGTAGCAGAAACAGTCGGCGTCGGCACCAGTCGATCTCGCTGGAAAGACACAGAATAGTGAGGATACAAAAAAAGAAAAAAAAAAAAAACTAAATATACCTCAAAGCGTGGGGACATGTGCTCTTTCCACCAGGTATTATATGCAAGTGTGGTCCCAGGATCCCGAGTTGGTTCGCCAAGCAAAGGCAAATCAAGTCGACCACAAGGACGGGCAACACTTGCTCTCCAAAAGGTCATCAAGTCGGACAGAGAGGTCGCGTCTCGCTGACTGGCCTCAGCCCCCAAATCTCCAGGCAAATCCTGGCAATACCCAAATTGCCGCCCGAACCTGGTGGGGTTGTACGGCTCAATAAAGTAACGAATGGAACGACGGGCCGTCAAATAGCAGCAACGGACACTGAGGAGACTCTCGTAAGTCGCCCTAGGAATCGACTTCTTCGGCTCATCCACCAAAGAAGAAACCATGCTTGCACCAAGGGTGTATCGGTTCCACACTAGCACCGGAAGACGCCGAAATAAATCACGCGTCTGATCCTCGTCGAAAGCACGCCGAAGGGAAGGATTCCCAAAAGAAATCATACCTGGACGTCGAGCTCCTGTAAGATCCTCCCCGTGCGTGTGAAAGTAAACGGCCAGCCAGGAATACAAGTACGGCCATTGAGCAATTGAGGGCAATCCAGCAGCCGCATGACCCAAGCCTCTATAAAGACAGGCCAAAGCAGGACCAGCCAAGGCAAAAAGAACCCGAGTGGCCATGTAACTTGCCACCTTAAAGACTGTGGGTCGCAGATCGTCGCCGTCAGTCGAACGAAATACGAAGCGGGACAACCAAACTGAGAGGAGTGCTGCCAAGTGGACTTCATCTTCTTTACCCGGCATGATGCAGAGGAAGTCAAAGACATCCTGCTCTATAGTCGTCCGCCCTCGTGAAGTGGCCATACCCTTTCCGTAAGCAGCACTCCAGGCAGTCCAAGGATCAGAGACAAGAACGGCGTTTTCTTCGGTTCGGAACCAAAACGCAACCAAAGAAGCAGCAGACAGGGTGTTGGACTCCGAATTCTGACAGAGACGATGATACACTAAAAATAGACACTGGAAGCTGTAGGGTAATGCTGAACTCTGCACATCCTTGAAGTCGGCCACCATCGGAGACACCTCGTCATAGAAATATCCGGAGATAGGCAAGCCGAATATTCGGTCCATGTCTAGTAAGGCAATGGACAACTCACCTTTGCACGTGACTAATGTGTTCGTCTCCGCACTCCAACCATCAAGAAAAGCTCGGACTACTGATATATCACAGTTGTACAGAAAGAGGGAGGCCCAAAGCCCGTAGTAGACACCCGCGTTGCGGAGAGTGCGACTGCATCGTCCCAAAAGTAAAGTAGTCCACTCGTAAAGGAAAGGGATTGGCGTATCCAGAGTCGTATCCGATGCTTGAAAAACCTGCACAACTTCCCCGTCCATAAAACGATCTTGAAGGGTGCGTGGGGGCCGGTTCGCTACAAGCAAAGCACTTTGAAGTGCAAAGGTATCTGGGCCAGCAGCTACAGTCTCGTCCTCGAAAGAGCCAGGGCAAGGAAGGAAGAAGACGCGATCTCTAGTGGCTAATAATCTACTCAAAGATCCGAATGGAAGAGAGCAGTCCACAAGGGATGGAAGCTTTACAGCATGGCCCCCGAAAACTGATTTCCAACTAAGACAGTAGGTTAGGCGAGAAGCATCGCCCTCAAGATACAATGCTAGAGTCAAAACTGTCTCATCGCCAACAATCACGATGTGGTCGAATGCATGCAGTCCATTGATCAAAGTCGTTGAAGGAGCTGCCATCCGAAACCAAAACCCAAAAGGTCAGATTAAATTGAAATATAAATTCAAAGCTCGAATCAAGAAAGAAGCCTTCGTTCAAGACAAGAAGTTCTGCCTAAATGGCGCGACCATGCCAAATTAAAACACGGCAGCGGCGACCATGCCAAATTAAAACACGGCAGCGGCGACCATGCCAAAAATTTCAGAAATTTACCGGAGTGGCGCGACCGAGCCGACTTAGGACAAAAACGGCACAACCACGCCAAAAAATTCAAAAAAAAAAAAAAAACAAAAGTCTTAAGGTCAAAGATGGAGAATCAAATGCCTTCCTACTGGTAAGTCCATGCCTAAGTCGTGATTAATGCCTAAGTCCTTTAAGTCTAATTGAACTAAGTCTTAATTGACTTGGCTTTGAGTCTAAGTCTTAATTAAATTAAGGCTCTAAGTCTTAACCGGCTTTAGATCTCAATTCGCCAAGTTCTAATTGGACTAAGTCTTAATTGGGCTTTAAGTTCTAATTGGACTAAGTCTCAATTGGGCTTTAAGTTCTAATTGGACTAAGTCTTGATCGGCTTTAAGTTCTTAATTAAGGTTAAATCTTGACTAAGTCTCAACTAAGGCTAAGTCTTGATTAAGTCTTAATTAAAGAATCTTGATTAAATCTTAATTAAGGAATCTTGATTAAGTCTTAATTAAAGAATCTTGATTAAGTCTTAATTAAAGAATCTTGATTAAGTCTTAATTAAGGCCTGTGGGTGACGAGGTGGCCCGTGGGTGATGAAGTCCATGGTCATTAAGGCCTGTGGGTGAGGTTCATGCCGATTAAGGCCCGTGGGTGATGAGGTCCATGCCGATTAAGGCCTGGGTGGCGAGGTACGTAAAGTTAAGGTTCAAATTATTCAATTCAAGTTCAGTTGCTTAATTGAGAAATAATTCTCTCAATTCAAGAAAAAAAAAAAAGAGTGAGTCACGACCCGGCCCTCGACCCGAGTCACGACCCGAGTTATGACCCAACATCAAGAAAATTTCTAAGCCGCCAAACATAGGGATTTAGGGGTATTTCTCAGACTTTCGCGAAATGGCGCCGCCCCGACGCGCCACCGGAGCAGCGGAGGCGTCGCCTTGTCGCGCCACCAGCATCACGGAAGCGCCGCCCTCAAGTAACCTCGCAGACGGCACCTGCCGCACTACCAGGTAGCCATGGAGACGCCTCCGTCTCGCCGCGCGCCGCGGAAATCAAACCCCAAATCAGCCGAAAATAATCTCCGGCGCTCACTCCGGCAAGAAACGCCATCAGGATCGGCATTCCCACGACGCAATGAAGCCGCACAAAAGAAAAACGAGAAAAAAAATCCGAAGTCGCAAGGCTAGGGTTTCAACGAAGAAGACGAAGGAAGCGGGTCATTTAATCGGGCCCTCAAAACCCGACACAAAGGACCGCGACATACGGGCCTCTCAACAGGAACCCTAAAATCTGGCAAGCAGGACCGCAACATTCGGGTCCCTTAATCGGAACCCTAAAAGTCCGACTCTTATACCCGCATCAAACGGGTCCCGCACTCAGAACCCTAAGACCCGGCCCCCCGAACCGAAGGCCTAAACGGGCCCCGAAACCGGATCCCGAGGACCCAGGATTTCGATCCGACAAGCTGGGACCTCGCAAGGGCGAGGCACCCTGGCTCGTCCCTTTCGCCCCGCCTCAACGAAGCGAAGGAACGATGTCCCAGTGAGACGAGGCGGCAGCACTTTGCACAACCGCCCCATCTCCGCCCCTCCTCCGGTGCCGGCGACATCGATTGGACGCCGCCGCCAACAACAGAGTATGGCATCTACCGATCTCGACGCCGACAAGGACAATAGCGAAGACGCAGCCGGCGACGACCACGGAAGAGCCCAAATCTCGAAGCTGCAGCGGCGTCCAAGGCACCATTGAGGGGTCGAACAGCGAAGCCTCGGTTAACCGGTAGACCTCCACCGAACCGAGTTCCGCCAAATCCAGCTACTCCAATCGCCGGGAACGCCGTCGCAAGGAAAAAAAAAAAAAAAAAAAAAAAAAAAAGAAGATTAAAAAATTGAAGTTGCAGCAGCGTTCAAGGCAAAATCGAGTGTTCGACCAGCGAAGCCTTGGTAAAAACAGTGGACCTCCACCGAACCGGGATCCGCCAAGTCAAGCCGCCGAATCGCTGGAAACACCGTCCGTGACAAAAAAAAAAGTAGAAAGAAGAAGGGAAAAAATAGCCGAGTCACATCAGGGACAGAATCAAGGGTACGATCAGCGCAGCCTCAGTAAAACGGTAGACCTCCACCGAACCAGGCTTCATTGAAACGAACCCTCTCAACCTCCCAGAAGTGTCATCACGAAGAAAAAAAAAAAAAAAAAAACGAAAAACAGGTGACCAAACAGGATTGAGAATACAGCCAACGAAACGGCTTTTTGAAATCTCCGCTGTAAAACAGGGGAACAAAGCATTCAAGAAAAAAACAAAAAAGGGCATAAAAAGAGGAGTGCAGAAAGAAACAATGAAAAGGACAGAGTAGAGCTTCTACCTTGACAGATGAAGTCAGCAACGAAAGCCTCCAACGCAGAAGTCAAGTCGAAAGAAAGAATCAGTAGTGCTAAACATGGAAATCGAGAATAGTTTAAGGTCTTTATTTATAGACTCTTAAACCCTAAATCTCCCAGATCTCTAGATTATGGTTATTCCTGGTGCATAATTTAATTCAAGGATAAGGAAAAGACTCATTATCTATGTGGGGAATATTGAGTCATAACTCAGTAAACAAACAACTACTAGTCAACTCAGCCACGCACTCACTGGGTCAACTCACATGGTCCAGCCCATTAAGAAGGAGAGCTAGCCGGCCCATCAAGTAAAAGAAGTCCGCAGCCGGTCCAAACCCAAGGTAAACTCAAGTTCACAGCACGCCCAAGCCCACCCACAATGGGCCTACAAAAAAAAAAAAAAAAAAAAAAAATGTGCTTCAAAAATGTACACATTATTAGTGTACATTCTCAAATCGTACACTTAATGTGCACATTTTGAAGGGGGCATCTGTAGGAACAAATTTTGCAAAGCCCGACAAGTACGGTCGAAATCAGCACCGCATGGCCTGGGTCAACAAGTCAAATATTGACCCCAGTCAACCGATGAAATTAAGCCGCCAATCAAGCCTCAACCGAACAACGGCTGAGATCAAATTGCCATGTCATCAGCCTACATGGACGACAAGTCATACAATGAAGCTACATAAGCAACCTACAAAGACTACACGTGGATCTTGCCTTGGTCCAAAGTGGTTCCACACTTCGAGGGAGACGTTACGCAGAAGAAGTCGACGTGGGTTACAACCTCTCCGATAAACCCGGTCCATACAGTTGGAGTCCGATAAGCCTATAAAACAATAAGCTCAAGACATACAGGGGAATCCAAAATCAAGAACTCAGAGAGACAGAGACACACACAGATACAAAGACGTACATCCAAATTCCCAAAAATCCCAAATCGCAACCCCAAATCAGAGAGATAGCAATAAGCATTCCTGTTGTTATTTCACGATCAATTGCCGTGAGCCAATCGGAATACTAAATTTTTCGTCAAGCTTAGGCGGAATCTAAAATCGTCTTGTTCGTTCGTGAAGAAGGCGTACGTTGATCGTTCGTGTCTATTCGGAGATTGTTTGTTCTTATTTGGAGATCGAATCAAAGGAGTTCTAGAAGTTGCATCCCACACAATCACCTTGAAATTACCAAATTACCCCTCATATTATTTTGTACATTGTACATTGGATTCGTATTTTTCGGTCCACCTATTGTACTCGTTTACAACATACACCAGCCACCGAAGCCGTTTCACCCGACGATCGCGTCCTGGCCGTTTGAAGCTTGGGGGATGGACATCATCGGTCCAAGCACTCCTAAATCTGACTCCGACCGGCAATACATTTTAGCTGTCACCGACTACTTCTGGAAATGGGCCGAAGCTGCTGCCTACCGAGAAGTCAAAGCTACCACCGTCGCCGACTTCATTCGGACCCAAATTATCTACCGATATGGGTTTCCTCGATACATAGTGACGGACTATGGTACACCGTTCAGCAACAAAGTCATAGACCGCCTCTGCGAAAAATTTCGCATACAACAGCGGACATCAGCAGCTTACAACTCGACAGCCAACGGACTCGCAGAAGCATTCAACAAAACGCTCTGCAAGATCTTAATGAAAACCATCGGCGCCAACAAAAAGAGTTGGGATGAAAAGCTCGGCGAAGCCTTATGGGCGTACAGAACATCGTTTCGAACACCGACCCAGTCGACTCCATATTCGCTGGTCTGTGGCACAGATGCGGTGCTCCCACTCGAGGTACAACTCCCCTCTCTGCGCATTGCTATTAGAGAAGGGCTCACGACAGAAGAGTGTGCTCAGTTGCGACTCGCAGAACTTGAGTCACTCAACGAGCAATGACTCGAGGCACAATAACGACTCGAGTTCTACCTGTCTCGAATGACCCGGGCCTTCAACAAAAAAGTATGGCTCAGGTCATTCCAGAAAGGCGACTTGGTGCTCGCAGCTAGATGGCGATTGCTCTTTACGAGCAAAACCGGGGGCAAGTTCGCACCGAAATAGGAAGGATCGTACGTGGTACAGGAAGCCTACAGCAATGGCGCCTACAAGCTAGTCACGTCAAACGGTTTAGAGCTGCTGATAACAAACGGTAAATTCCTCAAACACTTCTATGCATAAGGGGGTAGCGAAAAAAAAAAAGAGAGAAATAAAGAAGTCGAATAAAAGGAGTCAACATTTCTCATTGTAAAAAAAAAAAAGGGAACAATGCAAGCTTTCCACACAAAAAAAGAGAGAGGCTACACAAAACAAATACACAAAGAAAGATACATCAAAGTCGTGGGAGTTCAAAGTCGGCCACCCGTCGTTGTAGCCGAACGACTTCGGCACGAACCTCGGACAGTTCACGCGTCTCGGCCTTGCTGAGAGTTGGGCGCGAATGAACAAAAGCAAGCTGCTCCTGGAGAGTAGAGTCCTCCTCCTCGCGGGTGTCAATTCCCCTCTGGATGGTCGGAAGCTCGACATTTATGGAGTCGAGTTGAGCCGATACAAGTGCCAAACGGTCACGAAGAGCTTTCTGCTCAGCCTCAGTAGCTTCGCGCTCTACCTGACATCTATCTAAGTCCACCGTTAAGTCATCGCGTCGACGGCTCACTCACTGGACAGAACGGTTGAGCTCAGCTTCTGCAGCGAACCGTTCAGCCAAACTGAACTTCCCGACCAAGGAGTAGAGAAACTGATGGAAACGATCCACCTCCGAGGCAAAGTCTTCCACCCACTACTCCATAACCGAAGTGTCGACGCCGACTCCTCTCAAGTGGTCGAGAATGACGCGGGTGTCTGCTACAAGCTCCGGCGAACATGGGTCATCGGCCAGCAATAAATCCGACTCGAAGAATTTCGCCCACAACCCCAAAGCAACCTGCTGCAGTAAGAGCCTCGATCTTGCCGAGGGTCGAAAGACTGATGCCTAGCAAAAAAGAAGGGGAGATAAGAAAAAAAAAGAACAAGAAAAACGAAGGGAAAGAGGATTTTTACTTACCGACGAAGGCCGTGAAGTCAAAAAATCCTCGCTGATGGGTCGACAAGCTGAACCCGAAGCTCCTTCTTTAGCAGCAAGAGACGCCTCTCCGCTACTAGGAGGAAACGTCACAACGACATCCCTCCTCGGAGCCGCAGCAACCACAGGGGACAGACCAAAGAGAGGGTTCAACTCACCCGCGACTGTAGCTCCGACGTCCATGACAAGTCCCTCACACACGACTTGTTCATTCGAAGGCTGGAAGGGCACTCCACTGTCACCAACGATGGTCGCCAGGCACTAGTCTTCGCCGGTTGCGAGCTCACCAGTAACAACAGCAGGTGGTGCTTCTTCTTCGACCCACTCCAACCGTCGAGTAACCTCTAACTCGGCGAGGTCGAATAAATCCTCCTGATGAAAGACGGGCTGGTCCGTAAATGGAGCTACGACGACTGCGAGCGTATCAGAAGGTAGGTCGCCCAATTCTTGGATCGCCAGCGCTCCGACGTGGTTCTCTGGCGCAGATGACACCGCTAGCTCTGCAGCAGTCTCCTCGGTCGGCAGAACCACAAACTGATCGAGAGGTGCCAGATCCTTAACCTTTTCCCGTGACCCCGACAAAGGGGTCTCCGAAGGCTGAACGACAGCAAGTGGAGATAAATTTGTCAACGGCTTACCTACACTGGTTCGGTGTCGCTTCTTGAAAGTAGGAGGAACGAAAATGAAAGGCTCTGGTTGCGGAGCCGTGGGCTTCCTTTTCGAAGCAGCCCTCTTCGGCGAAGTTGGCGATGGAGCCAATCCCTTCCCCTTGCCCATAGAAACATTGGTTTCTGGTAGAGAAAGCACTACTGACTGAGGATCCCCCTATGCCGAAGAAGCCTCTCGGATCACGATGCCCATCTCCGGCGCAACTTACGACGGAGCCAACGACTTCTCCTTCGCGACCTTCGGCCTAGGCACCTGTTTCTTCCCACCTTCGCTCTGTTTTGCCTTAGGAGAAACAGGGAGCTTAGATCCTTATCGCAAACTCTTGCGGCTGGGACCCTCCGTGACGCCATCTCCTCGCGCAGGCAGCAAGGCTTTTTTCGGTGTAGATGCTCCGGTAAATTTCCTCCATGCACGCTAGAAAGAGAGAGAAGGAGGTCAGAAAGTGCAAAAGGAAGAGATAAAAAAAAAAAAAGAGGAGATGAGAGTTCTGACCTCAAAGATGGGAACCACTGTCTCGAGCCAAGACTCCCGAAAAAGGGACGTGACACCCGGGTCAGAGTCTGGACTCACGCAGTCAGGCACCTCCACGCTGCCAAGAGGACAAGCAGTCCCTGCTTGCCATAACTCCACAAGTGCGTTAACTGAAGCCATATTTCGTTGGTCGGAGAACAACACACCCGACAAGTCTTGGCAGAACCCTAATTGACGAGCAAACCGGTGAGGACTGTAAGGTTCCACCACGAGAAGCTTGTGCTGCCGCAAGACCAGAGATGTCGCCTGTAGGCAACGTAAGTACTCCACTTCAGTCCGAGAAGCAAAGCGACCAGCCTTGTCAAGGATTGGACCGGGAGGAAGAGCCTCTGAAGGGTACCAGCATCGCACTCCGCCGCGCCAAAACAAACAACGAGCCTCCTTCTAAGTACAAACGCGAACAAGCTCAAGATTACGGTAGAGCATCATGAGCGGTCTGTCGCCGCCGCTGGAGTCAGCCTCGTGAACGCCAAACCGCTGGGCAAGCCATGCATAGACGAATGGCCAAGAAATCCTCCCTGGTGAGAAGGCGTTGAGTCCTCAATAAATGTTCGCCAAGGCTACGCCAGCCAAACTACAGCGAGAACTGCCGGCCATGAAGCAGGCCATCTTGAAAACACTTAACCGCAACATGTTGCCCGAGAAAGGCAAGACAAAACGGCAGAGCCATAGTGATAAGAAGGCAGCCAAATATACCTCATCTGCGAGGGCGTCAGGTACCCCAAGCTCGGAGAGGGGTTGATTTTGCACGACTGACCGGTCGTGACTCCGAGAACCTGTCGTCTTCTTGCGATCAGACCAAGGGTCATGTGAAGGTCGCGCACCCCCTTCAGTTCGGAACCAGAAGGATGCCCACTCGGACATAGGAACCCCAAAAAATCCATCCAAGTTTGAAGCCCTCGGACGACAGAAAAGCCGATAATATGCAAGAATGAGGTACCGAATACTCTCGGGTAGTGGCACAAAGCGTCTCTACATAAAGTCATCAACCGTCGGAGTCTCTTCATCATAAATGCTCCCTGAGATGGGCAACCCACCAAGTCGATGCATATCCCACAAGGAAATCGACAGCTCCCCCTCGCGAGTGAAAATGGTGTTGGTTGAAGAACACCAGACCTGCAGAAAAGAGTGGACAACATTGCTGGAACATCGATACGAAAACATAGAGGCTCGGACTGCATGAGTGAGGTCGGCCGCGGCCAACTGCTCGGAACAAGTATGGAGAACGACATCTGCCCACTCGGAGTAGAAAGGCACAGGGTAGGGGCCGGAGCTCAAAACCGGTTGACTATCCCAAGAGTCGAACCGGTCACTGTCGAGGGAGAGTTTCGGCACCGAAAAATGAACCAGCTGGTCATGCATCAGACTGAGCAAGATGTTGCCTACAACCTGGTGCAGAGACGATAAAACTTCATCAACCCCCGGGAGATAACAAATCCGGTTGTCCTCGTTGACAACAGGGCGACTCCACAGGTCGTGAATAGCCTTGATTGTGGGCGCAGTTACGTCACAACCGCCCTAGGCCGACGGTCCCTCGATAACCAACAGTAGTGGCTTCTATTCTTCCTTAGAATCACGGATTCGCAGGCAGTGACGAAGCGCACCCTTCACGATGGCCTTCGTGGTCGAGATAGTCAGACCGAGGAAAGAGAAAGAGGTCGACGTGGTAGACATCTGCGACAGAGCAAATAAAGTCAGGCACGCGATACATTTCTCTCTCAATTAAAAAAAAAATGTGTCTCCTGCGACCAGAGATGGAGAAGTCAAGGACGCAACAAAAAAAAATTGAAAGGAGAAAAATACAAATAAAAAAAAAAAGGTCGACAAAAAAAGACTAGTGGTCAATGAAAAAAAACGAATGGAGAAAAAAAAAAAGAGAGAGGGTAAACCGACGAGGTACACCGATCTTCTTCGAGGGTTCAACAAGCAAACCTTCGTGTCGGCGACCAAGCCGAACACAGATCAATGAAACTTCACTGCACTCGGCGACCAAGCCGAGCGGAGCACGGTTCAACAACATTTGTGCCCAGGGACCAAGCTGGATACGACCAAAGAAAAAGTTCGCGTCTGGCGATCGAGCCAAGCACACACAAGAGCATCGCGCCCGGCTAACTAGCCAGACTCGATCTAAATCAAAAGCTTTGAGCCCGACCACCAAGCTGAAATCGACCGAAGCAAATTCTAGTGCTCGACGATCGAGCCAGACACAACCAACACAAAGCTTCAGGCCCGGCGATCGAGCCGAGCGCAGACAAGAGCTTCACGCCCGCCTAACAAGCCAGACGCGATAAAAAAAAAAATCCAGTGCCCGGCGTCTAAGCCGGACACAACCAAACGGAGAACTCAGCATCCGACGACCAAGGTAGTTGTTGCACATTCAATCCTAGTGCCTGGCGATCGAGTTGGACGGGAACCGAATGCTGTAAAACTAACATACTGTGCCCGGTGACACAATCGAGCACAATTCAAAAACCTTGCGAAGAGCAATAAAGCCGGACGCGATCAAACAGAAGACACTGTGCCCGGCGACCGAGTCGAGCATAGTTCAAAAAATTCGCGACCAGCAACTAAGTCGGACGCGACAAAAAAAAACACACTATGCCCAGCGACCGGGCCGAACACAGTTCAAAATCTTCGTGCCCGACGAGAGATCCGAACGCGACCAAATCATCAAATGCCACACCCGGCGACCGAGCCGAGTGCTGTTCTAGAAATTCCTGCGCCCAGCGATCGAGCCAGACGCAGCCAATCGGAGCCAGGTACGTAACTCCTCTCCAAAGAAAAAAAAATAGAACGCGATAAAAAGAAGCAGTCGCAGAGACAAAATGCGAGCGACAAAAAGAAGCAGTCGCAAGAAAAAAAAAGGGGGTCGAAGTACACTGACTCCCTTATCAGTTCGACCATCGGCACATCCTGCACCAACGCCCCCGACAAGTTTCAGAATGTGTCACAATTCAAGAGCTCCGCGTCCGACAAACCAAGCCATGCACGACTAGACCAAAATTGCAGCGTCTGACAACCGACCAGACGCATCCCAAACTACAGCGTCTGGCGACCAAACCAGACGCAACACAACATAACATGAGCGCCCGACGACCCAGACGGGCTCAGTCGAAATAGAAAAGCTTCGTGCCCGGCGATCGAATCGGACGCAAAACAAAGGCCTCGCAACCGGTGACCCAGACGGGCTCAGTCGAAACAGGAAAGCTTCGTGCCCGACGATCGAACCGGACGCAAAACAAAGGCCTCGCAACCGGCGACCAAATCGGATACAACAACACAAAAACTCGTACTTGGCGACCAAGCTGGGTGCACCAGCACAAAAATTCTGCCTCCTGGCGACCAAGCTAGAGTTAAAACCAATGTTTTGAAAACCGAACCAGTCATCGAACTGGTGGAGGTCCGATTTTGGTTCAACCGATTTAATCGGGTTCAACCCGTGGTTATACCGGATATTTAATTTATTTCCATTATTATTATTAATATTATTATTATTATTATTGCCAATATTTAAAAGTAACGATCGATCGGAGTCGATGACTCGATGGGGTACAATACATAGATAAATATGAACATATGCAGTATTTAAATATATATGTTAAATTTTCTAAATGAAGATATATATTATAAATTGTTAATTTCTCATGAGCTGTCGGTGACCATTAATATATATATAATTTGGCGGCAAATTAAATGATGATAATGAATAGAATTATTAATTACCTGGACACCTGCTCCTTCATAAAATCACCCCCGGTCATGGCGGAATGAGGCTTCAGATAAGGAATCGTCTCTCCCAGGAAGGGCCATCCCATGTTTCCCGGAGGAAGTCTGCGGCGCCGACCTGTTTTCTTCCTCTGGTACAGGAAACACCAGATCACGAAGAAGAAGTAGAACAAGGCCGCCGCAACCAGAGGGAAAAGCAACAGCAGCAGCAGCTGAGGAACCTCCTCGATTCCACTAGATATAATATTAATCACACACGCAACACCAGAAAAAAACTCGATCGATCGCGTACCGCTACTCACTGAACGCTCTTCGTCGTTCCCGATTCTTGACTTGCGATTTAGTTTTAAACCTAGAACCGGTTGAATTGGCTCGGTCGGTTCAACGGTTTAATGGTTGAACCAATCAAACCGGCCGGGTCGTTCGGTTTTTCACTCTTTACCGGTTTACAATTTAAACCAACCATTTTAAGCTCCGGTTCCAGTTGAATCGGGTCGAACCGGCCCGGTCGGTTCGGTTTTTAAAACACTGGTTAAAACAAAAGCTTCGCGCCCGACAACCAAGCCAGACGTGACCAAAACAGAAGCTCAACCCTCTGGCGACCGAGCCGGGCTAAGCCGAAACAAAACTTCAGCCTCCCGGCGACTGAGCTGGATAAAGTTAAAACAAAAAGCAGCACCCAGCGACCAAGCCGGCTGCGACCATACAGAAACTCGTACCCGGCGATCGAGCGAGATGCTACAACAACACCCGGTGACCAACCCGGATGCGACGACACAGAAATCCAACACCCCTGCGACCCAAACGAGCTCACTCAGAACAAAAAAATTCAGCCCCCGGCGACAGAGATGGACGCGAAACAAAAGTCTCGCTCCCGGCGACCGAGCCGGACGCAACTAAAAATAAGAACTACACTCTCGGTGACCGAGCCGAAAGCAATTGAAGCAAACTCGCAGCTCTCGGCGACCAAGCCGAGTGCAGCACAGAAGCACAGTCTCCCGGCGTCCTAATCGGGCTCCCTTGAAACAAACTGTCAGTCTCCTGGCACATAGCCGGACGAAAAACAAAAGCCTTGCACCCGACGACCAGCAACAAAGTCGGACGCGACTGAAAACGGAATTGCAGCACCCGGCGACCGAGCCGGGTGCGACCCAAATCAATTCCTGCACTTGGCGATAGAACTAGGTGCGACACAACATCACCATGTTTGGTTTTTGGATCAATCGACGCACAAAAGATTGTCAGTCTGTCACACTAAAAAATTGACAGACACCTGGAGTGCGAAAAAGGGAGAATTCGAGAGAGACAGGAAAAAGAGAAGAAAAAAGAGAGAAGACAAGAAAAAAAATCGCGAAAAAAAAAGAGAGACGGAGGGAGAAGTTGAAAATGAGAAGAGAGAAAAAGAAGAAGAAAGAGGGAGGAAGAGAAGAAGAAAGAAAAGAGAGTGGGACCCAACAGACTCGAATTCTGCCAGAGACTACCAGCAGAAAAAAAATTTTCACAGTACCTCTAAAGTTTGATTCGCGGAGAGTTTTGACGCAAGCTGGGGCTCGAAGAAGACTGCAAACCCAAGTTCGCAGATAGACAATTTGCAGCAAGTCGTAGGCTGCCTCCCAAATCACAGTCGCAGACTGTCTCCCAAAATTCACAGTCTCCCAATTTCGTAGCCAATCAAATTCGCAATCTCCCAAATTCGCAGTCGCTGGCTGTCTCCCAAAATTGCAGACAACCAATTGGCAGATAGTCAAGTCGTAGACAGAAGGTAGAACCAAAGTCGCAGGCAGTCAAATCGCACCCAGTTCGCAGACTGCAAGTCGCAGTCTCTCAATTCACAGGTAGCCAATTCGCATAAAGCAGCAATTTGCAATCAAGTCGTAGATAGAGAAGACAAAACCCAAATCGCAGGCAGCCTCAAAATCGCAGACAGAGCCAAAATTGCAGTCTCTCAATTCACATTCAAGTCGCAAGCAGGGAAGACAAAATCCAAATCGCAGGGAGCAGGAAATCGCAGGAACCCAAATCGCAGATAACAAGCAGCAAACCGCAGTCACCCCTGGAACACTTAAATTCGCAGAAGGAGTCAACCAGATTCTCCTAATCTCGCAGGAAGTGGATTAGTGCTTTCCCCACTTAAAAGGAGAGTCTGCCTCGCAAATTGGAGGAACCCCAATTGTGGGTAGAGAGGGGGAGGCGTCAAATTTACCTAAGTGGGACCCACATTCTCTCTCTGAACTCAATTATGCTCGAAACCTGCGCTAAAGCCAAACATAAAGCCCATTGCGACGAAACAAGCCAAAAGAAGCATCTCGACTTGCTGGAGATTCACAGTATCCAAGGCGGGCCCCAATGCGCCCATCCATATACACATCCTCTCCCCTGCGTGTTAATCAGAAAGCACAGAAGAGAGACTGTTGCACTTCACTCAACCTGCGCCAAAGTCGCCAAAACTTGCAGAAGTCATTCAAATTCGTCGCGCTTGTCTTCTCCGAGGTACCGAACCAACATTCGACTACAACATTCGAATAGATTGCGACCGCAGGTCAGACGACTTCAATGCGGCGTCGATGCTCAAACCTGAATACCATCTCTGCTCAGGTACTCGCCATCTCTCTATATACCGTACATGCCACATATGTACCGCGAATACAAAAAAAAAAAAAAAAAAATTGACTAACCTTACTACTCTAAAACAGCAAGAGAGCAAAAAAAAATGAAAAGAAAAAAAAAGTATACACATACAAGATACAAGTGTACAAAAATATACAGTCCTAAAAGAGTAAAAGGACATAAAAAGATACGTACACGAAAAAGATAAACGATCCTAAAAGAGTAAGAGGGTCGACAAAAAAAAAGTGTCGCGTACGTGCGTGTGTGCGTTGCGTTTGTGTTTCACATTCAAAACTTGCTCATTCTCTTTGAACGATCAAGTCTCGAAGGGGGCAATCTGTATGAACCAAAACGTGACCAACACATTTTCGACGAGCCCAAACGCCCAGGAATCTAGCAAACGATTGTCGTGGGTAGGCTATGTCGATTTTAAAAGTCATTCGTCGCAGCCCATCGCCAGACCCATTCGCGTCGCAGGCCATCGACAGAGCCATTCGCGTCGCTGCATCATCGATACAGTCGTCGCCCCAGTCAGCAATAAACCACCGTGTCAGCACCAGTCAGCAGCCAGCCATGAGTCAGCCTCTTCAACAGTTAAATGACCAAGTCTGGTCGCCAACAGCGAAAGCCAAGAAAAGACACTGAGATCCTCATTCGAGGGATCCAACAGAGGAATTCCCTAGTTTTCCTCCCATCTCAACAGTAATAGCAAAAAGGGGATCGTGATCCCCCTTCCAAGGAAATAACTCCAACAAGTATATAGAATCGGCTACAAATAGACAGAAAAGTTCTGTCACTGGGGTTGGAAAACCTTAGTTCAAAAACCTTTTGTCGAGAAGAACTTTCACACACAGAAGCTCTCTCAAGCCAAAGAAGTTAGACGACTTGCAGTTCGTCGGAACTCAATAGTTCAACCGGGGCAGCTCTACATGATAAGTGTCTAAAAGACACTATTTATGCATGAATTAATGATCATAAATTTCCATTTTTAATTGATTATGAGCATGAAAATGACATATATAACTTAAAGTAATGTTTTGTGCCTCAGGTACTTGGTAGAAGAAGAAAATCTGGATTTAGAGAGAAATTGAACTCGAAAACAGCAAAAAGAAGCAAAAAAGGGAACGGCGCGATCGCGCCGAGAAAAATGTCAAAAATTCAAATAAATGAAGAAAATTCACAACGGCTAGGAAGGCTTCAAAGAGGACAATTCGGGAAAGTGAAACAGCGCGACCACACCCCCAGAAGGCGCTACCGCGCCAAAGAGATGCCAAATATAGAAGAGGAGTTGCCGTTCTGGGACCTGTGAAAAAGACTAAGGAGTGGCGTTGCCGGGCCACTTCAACAGCAACATATGGCGCTGCCGTGCCATGAAGTCTCCTTTCTCGGCACGATTTCGAAGGCCGTTTCCTGACTTGGAAAGAGCTCTGCTCCAGTGGCGCGACCGCGCCAGAACGAGGCACTTTTACGACGTGACCGCGCCGCTGACTCAGCAACATAATTTGTAGAAATCTCAGGATTCTGACTACCAATCAAGCCCAAACTTGGAAGAAGAAGTCCTAAATACCTAAGGAAGGTATCCACGAAGATTATAAGGAAATTGGCTCGAGTCTAGGTGCATTGAATGATCAAGAAGTGAAGTTCCATACAGAGAAGGAAACTGCTGCTAGAAGAGAAGAAAAATCCGAGTTTTAAGAAGACCATATCTGGAGTTCCATATTCCCAATTGAACCCAAATTTGGACTGAAGATTCATGATGAGATAAAGTATCGTATTACGAAAATTCAGATCAATCAAATTTGGGGTTTTAGATTTTTATATTTACAAAGTGCTGGAATAGGCAGCTGAAGCAATCCAACTTCTCAACCTCATATCTCGAGTTTCCCAACTCAGAATGGACTCAAATTTCGTACACAAGGCAATCACCATTGAAGGAAGGTTCTCATGTAATTTCATTAAATTCTGAGGTCGGAAAGGCATACTTCATACCCCTGGATAGAGCCAAAATTTTAAGGCCTCGGAAGCAGAACAAGTATAAATAGGGGTCTGAGGCAGAGTGCAAGGCATCCAGTTTAGTAGGTTAGGATCCAGTTTTGTAGTGTAAATAGAGTTTTTAGTTCTAATTTCAGTTTTTAGTTTAATTTCCAATTTTTTTAGTTAGTTTGGAGAGGAGAGAAAGTCCAGAGGAAGTCTTACACGACCTCTTAGCACTTTGGAGAGAGAAGGAAGTGATTTCAGCCAAGGCATGAGTTGATGCTAAGAGCAGTCCTTCAAGGGGGTTTTCTGTACTTATTTTCTTCTTATTATCATGGCTGTAATTGAATCCTTTCTGTGTGTTTAGACTGTTAGCATGGAGTAGTCTCTCTTTGTTGGGGAAGTCATGAACTCCTAGTTGTTACATGTTTAAGTTTTGAACTTTATAGCAATGAAGTACTTAGCCTTTATTTTAGAATTTGTGTTTACTGCTTATTTCTAATTTAAATTGATATATGAAGTTTAACGAGGTTCGAATAGAGAAGTTAAAGTTCAGTAGAGATTTGGGTTAGTTATATGATTCTTTGTTTTCTAAAACAACTTGTTTTTCTAAACTAGATCATTCTGGATTGTGAGGAGACTAGTGGAAAAATTATGTGACTTTTATAACTCTTGTTTTGAATAAGAGAGAGTTAATCCTTAAGCTTTTATATTTATGCACCTAGGATTTGAATGTTTCCGGATTGTGATGGAGTTCAAAGAATAGGTGAAAGGTATTTCCTCTATATGGGTAACCAGGTTTTCAAAATTTAAGTCAAGGTAAGAGTACTTGAGCTATAAAATCAGAACTTTGCATGTTGACAACTAGGAGGGATTGACATTCTTCCCCAACATCTCATCTCCATAAGTTTTTCCAGTAGCTAATTCTGTTTTGTTTTTTCAGTTTTCAAAACCAAAAAATTTCTTTTCCTCAATCAATAGAAAAATCTTTACTTAAACTGACTTGACATCAAGGTTTCTGTGGGATCTATATCTGGACTCTCGAGTCTATATTACTTGCTGACCTAGTGCACTTGCTAGACACACAACAAGTTTTTGGCGCTGTTGTCGGGGACCATTGAATTCAGCGTAAGTTTAAGTGAATTTTGATTTGTTGATTGAGATTAAATTATTTTTATTCTATCTTTTCAGGTTAATTCACCGGCAACGTCAACAAGTCAATACACGCGGAACACAAATACTTTCGTCCGACCGACCAAAGCACATCACCGTTCGTGCACACTCGTTGCAAAACAGATTTCGACGTCAACTCGCCTGAAGCAGAAACTTCATCAAATTACACGGAGATCGAATCAGAGGAAGACTAGGAGATTGTACTCTGATTCCTTGATATTCAAATACAAATTGTACCACAAATATTCTGTCACAAATCGAATTACTCTCTCGGTCGCGCTTCTTCGCGGATCGGCGAATTTTCGGTGAAACAATAGCATGTTTAAGTTTTACATGATTCATAAGTATTTATATGTTTACAGATTTATAATATTTATTTATAATATTTATTTATATTTTTAAAATTTTTAATACTAAATATGTTATAATGGGGCGGGTTGGGTCAGTACCCTCAAGGCGGGTGGGTTTTTGTTGGGTGTCTAGCAAGTTCACTAGGTCAGCAAGTAATATAGACTCTGAGAGTCCAGATATCGATCCCACAAGGACCTTGATGAGAGCCTAATCTAAGCAAAAGTTTTCCTATCGATTGAGGTGAAGAAAATTTGGTTTTTGGTTTGAAAACTGGAAAAGAAAACAGAATGTAAACTTTCTGGAAAAACTTATGAAGATGAGATGTTGGGGAAGAATGTCAATCCCTCCTAGTTGTAAACATATAGAATTCTGATTTTATAGCTCAAATATCCTTGCCTTGACTTAGCTTTTGAAAAGCTAGTTACCCATATACAGGACATAACTTTCACTTATTCCTTGAACTCCTTCTCAACTGGAACATTCAAATCCTAAGTGCATAAATATAAAAGCTTGAAGATTTACTCTTTCTTATTCAGAACAAGAGTTATAGAAGTCACATCACTTTTCAACTAGTCTCCTTCGAAACCGGAGCAATCTAGTTTAAAAGTGAGTTCTTTTAGAAAACAAAGAATCATATAACCAACCCAACTTTCTACTGAAATTTAACTTCTCTATTCAAACCTCATTAAACTTCAAATATCAATTCAGATCAGAAATAAGCAATGAACTCAGTTTCTAAAACAAAAGCAGGATATTCTATTGCTATAAACTTCATAATTCAAACATAAAACAACTAGGAATTCATGACTTCCCCAGCAAAGAGAGACTACTCCATCCTAATAGAATAAACACACAGTAATAAGTATTCAATTACAGCCATAGACATGAAATAAACTAAGTACATAAACCCCTTTGACGGACTGCCTTTGGCTTCTCTTGCGCCTTGACTGAAATCTTCACCTTCTCCCTCTAAAGTGCCAAGAGGTCGTGTAAGACTCCCTCTGGACTTTTCACTTCTTTCTAACCTAACTACAAAACAATAAAAACAGAATACAAACTATTCTAATAGCTGGAACTCGGAACTGGATCTAAAAACTCCCCCTTATGCTCTGCCTCGGATGCCTATTTATACTTGAAGCTCTGCCCATAACTTGTAATTTTGGCCTCTGTCCAGGGGTATGAATTGTGACTTCCCGACCTCAGAATTTTCTGAAATTACATCTGAACCTTCCTTACTTAGTCCTTGACTTGTGTACAAAATATTAAGTCATTATGAGTTGGGAAACTTGAGATATCACCTTGAGAAGTTGAACTGCTTCTGCTGCCAATTCCAGCACTGGGTCCACCACTTTGAAAATATAAAACTCTACAACCCCGACTTGGATTTGCCTGATTTTCCGTTTCATGATTCTCAATCCTCTCAGGAAGCTGTGGTCCAAATTTGGATCCAATTGGAGATCGGAATCTCCAGATATGGACTCTTCAATCTCGGACTTAGACTTTCCTTTTATGGCAGCAGTTTCCTTCTTTGTCTTGGACTTCTCTTCTTGATCATTCAATGCACCTACACTCTGTAAATATATCATAAAATCTTCGTGGATACCTTCCTTAGCCAATTAGGACTTCTTCTTCTAGGTCTGGCCTTAATTGATAGTCAGAATCCCGAGATTTCCGCAAGTCACGAAGCTGAGTCATCGGCGCGGTCGCGCCGAATTGTTCTTTGTTTTGGCGCGATCGCGCGACTGGAGCAGTAATTTTGTCTAAGTCTGGAGCACGGCCTTCGGGTCCTATAAGAGGAAGGATTCTTCATGGCGCGGTCGCGCCACTTTATGCTGTTGACCTGGCGATTCGGCATACTCGCAGACTCCTTGCCGACTTCCCGAATTAGAACTTGGCATCTATGTAAGGAAACAGTGAGGCGCGACAGCGCCATAGGTAGCGCCATCGTGGGGCGCGGTCGCGCCATTTCAGATTCACGAACTGTCCTCCTTTCAGCCTCACTAGCCGTTGAGAATTTTCTCGATTTCTTTGAATTTTCGAACATTTTTCTGGCGCGGTCGCGCCATTCCCTTTTTTGCTTGATTTTGCTCCTTTTTCCTTCTTTTTTCCTCAGAATTTAGATTTTCTTCTTTTACAAGGTACCTGAGACACAAAACGTGTATTTGAGTTATATTTGTCACTTTCATGATCATAATAAACTCAAATTAGGAATTTATGATCAATAATGCATGCATAAATAAGTGTCTTTTGGACACTTATCAATTTTCCCAGGTTCGAGGCGGGGACGAGTTTACAATGTAAACCTGCGGGGTGGGTTTTCGCAGGGACGGGTTTCCAAAAAGCCGCCCCTCCCCGCCCCCTTGCCACTCCTAGTTGTTGGAGATGGGAACAAGGCAGGGGCGGGTAAAACAAGGTTTTACATATCGGGTACTGGAATTGACTCGAATAGGCCAAAATCTGAGTCGGTACGGTATGTACCAGACAACTCGGTTGAGTCACCCTCCACTTGGGTTTGACCGACCTGGGTACAAGAAAATGGGTGACTCGGGAAAAAATTTAAAAGAGTTCAATAAAAAATTACTAAAAAATTCTTTATTAGGTATATAATTGTAGCAACGAAAAACATCCGGTCTGTGAAGAGGCGATCGATTGATTAAATCGACAAAGTTATAGAGAAAATTAAAATTTGGTGTTTGCGAGTTGGGAAATTGTATGGATACGATCTCCTAGTTTTTCTCTGATTCGATCTTCGTGAGTAGTTGGCGCGAAGTTACTACTTCTTGAGAGTTGACGACGAACTTCGAGTTTCCGAAGCGAATGTGCACGAACGATGATGGCTTTGGTCGGCCGAACGGAAGTATTTGTGTTCCGTGTGCTTTGGTGTATGAACGCTGCCAGTGAACGTGTAGAGCTGCTCTGGTTGAACTGTATGAATTTCGGCGAATGGCAAGTTACTAGAACTTCTGGCTTGAGAGAGCTTATGTACGTAAGAATACTTCCGGACAAAAGATCCTTCCTTTTGGCGATTTTGATTTCTGGCTATTTGTAGCTAGGGCCTTCAGTCGATCCTCAGAATGGGGATCGACCTTCTGTTTCTCTTGCTCCCTAGGAGGGGAAAGTGGTGACTTGACTCTCTCCATCGATCCTTAGAAAGGATGGAATAATTTTCCTTTTCTGGCTCTTGCGATCGTGACTTGGTCAATGCTTGGTGGCAGTCAGATGTCAAAATTACGAAGCGAACTGTGATGATGTGATGATGAAGTGGCAATGATGTGGCAGCGAAGTGCTGACTTTGGCAATGACAAGGTTATTGTCGTGGCGAAACACTGGGCGCGGCGATGGGCTGTCAGATGTTGACTTCAGAAACTGATGGATTCACTCACGACGATCCTGTGACGGACGATTGATGGGCTGGTGGGCAACTAGATTCACCGTATATGGGTCAATCATATTTTGGCGTCCACAGTTTGCCCCTTTTGAGAATTACACGTTCGAAGAACGAATGAGTAAGTTTTGAACATGTATTCACACACACACACACACACACTTTTATTTTTGGACCCTTGTTGTTTTAGGGCCATTTATCTTTTTTGTGTATGTATTTTCTGTCCACTTGCTTTTTTAGGACAATGTATATTTATTGTATACTCTACGTATATATTTATTCAGCCTTCTTACTTTTTTAGGGCTGTTTGATTTTTTTTAGCACTAAATATTTTTGGCCCTCATGCTTTTTTAGGGTAATTTGTATTTTTTTATTTTTTTTGGATTTACGTGTATGTATATCCATGTACGTACAGGTATATAGGAAGTGAAAAGTACCTGTGTTGAGGTCTTCTTACTCGAATCCGAATAACGATGTGTCAAAAGGTGGAGTTTGCTACAACACCGCGGTTGGAGATTGCTCCGGTAATCTGGAGTTTGCGTTCCAGCGAACACTTTGAAGATATGAAACTTGAGAACCCCGATTTGGACTTGCCTGAATTATCGTGATATGATCCTTTATATCCTCAGGAATCTTCAGTCCAAATTTGGCTTCAATTAGAACACGGGAACTCCAGGTATGATCTTCATAAATTTCAGATTCAACTTCTCCTTGTGGCAGCAGTTTCCTTCTATGAATTGATCTTCACTTCTTTGTTATTCAAATCACTTAGAACTCGAATATAATTCCTTAAAATATTCATGGATATCTTCCTCAGACACTTAGGACTTCGTTTCCCAAGTTTAGGCTTGATTGGATGTCAGGATCCCGAGATTTTCGTGACTTTATGTTGCTGAGTCATCGGTGCGGTCGTGCCAAACATAAGCCAGAATCTGGTGCGGTCGCGCCACTGGAGCAGCGTGCTTTCTAAGTTTGGGAACGACCTTCGAACTCGAGCTGAATTAGGAGACTTCTTGGCACGGTCGCACCATAGTTTGCTGTAGAAGTGGCGCGGTCGCGCCACTCAGAATCTTTACCGACTTCCCAAATTAGCACTTTGAACTCTTTTTAAGGCAATTGTTCAGCGCGCCAGCGCCACTGATAGCGCCATCTTCCTGGCGCGGTAGCGCCGCGTGGGGGAGCGGTCGCACGGTTTCACATTCCCGAGTTGTCCTCTTTTAAGCCTTGCTAGTCATTGGGAATTTCTGCCATTTATTTGAATTTTTGCACATTTTCCCGGCGCGGTCGGGCCATTCTCTTTTTGGCTTGATTTTGCTCCTTTTTCCTTCATTTTCCCTCAGAATCCAGATTTTCTTCTTTTACCGGATACCAGAGACACAAAACATGTATTTGAGTTATATATGTCACTTTCATGCTCATAATCAACTCAAATTAGGAATTATGGACTAATTCATGCATAAATAAGTGTCTTTTAGACACTTATCACAACCCCAAACTTAAACCTTTGCTCGTCCTCGAGCAAAACTCTAAAATAAATACCATATAGATCTGTAAAGACTAAGAAACATTCAGTGATCCTCCCTTTTAAAGTTTTCAAGATAGATGATTTACTTCTTAGCTAATGATGATTCTTCTTGCATAGTGAAAACAGATTTCGAATTTTCTTCAAAAATTTTTCAAAGATGTACATTCTCATACAAGAAGTCTCAATTCAACTCCATAGGCCAACCCTCAGTCCATTCTCCACTAACCTGAAGGAATTCTCAATTCCGATCAATAGGTCTTTATGGGTTGTAATGAGGCAGGGGTAATGGGTATGATGAAGGTTTTTGGTTATTTCTTTTGGGTTTTATTCCTGAGCATGAATTGGATTTGTGACTTTTCCTCCAAGCTCTTCCACCCCAAACTTATTCTTTTGCATTGATCCCTCAATTTTTTCTTTCCCCCCCCCCTTTTTTTTTCTTTCCCGTGTATCTTTTTTTTTGGGTTTTGTCCAGAGTCTAGCTTACCTCGTCGGTTGACTCAGAGTCCCTAAGCTTACTGAGGCCCGAGTCCCGGTGCACATACGAGGTGGCCTTTCCCCACAACCTTTTCTTTCTTTTTTATTGGCTTTGTTTGGAGTCCAGCTTACCTTGCCGGTTGACTCAGAGACTCTAACCTAGCTGTGGCCCGAGTCCCGGTGCAAACACAAGGTGGCCTTTCTCCTACTCAGCCCAAAATTTTCTTTTTTTCTCTTTTGCTCCTTTTGCACCTTTACAAAGAAATATTTCTATACCCTTCATCCATCCCTCATAACTTCAAAATCTTGATCCATGCTCATTCAAACAGAACACTTCAATAATTTGGAGAATCATGGGTAAGGAAGAAACAAGTTAATTGATCACTAAGGCTGGGTCATGTAGCATGGGATATTCAAACAGAACATGGATCTTTTTGGGTCAAAAAGTTTGACAAAAGGTTATGCAACTTGGGCATTGAAATGGGTGGCTTTGAAAAAGGCTCAAATGGTTTTTAAACAGATGCCTAAATCACCTCAGAATTTTGAAAACCTTTCTCTGTTTCGCCTCAAGTTTTCCTCAGGTTGGTTTTAGTGATTGAAATCAACTTGCTCACTTGTACTTTGTTTTCAAAAACTATTTTTAAAGAAAATTCTCATCCATTCAAGACTAAGCATCTGAACTAAAATATTTTCCAGAGAATGAATCATGCTATTCATATGATCAGGGATTTTCACTGGTATTTTTTAAAATCTCTATTGGAATTTTCTGGTGAATTTTTGAAAAAACTAAGTTTTTGAATCCATTGAGCATGCATGAAGAAATCACGAAGAGTATCCCACCTCAAACTTAAAAACCTGCTTTGTCCTCAAATCAGCAATAAACATAGGAGAAAAAGAGATACTTCCCTGACAGTCTGGTTTGTTGAGGTTGGATGGCACTCCCTTGGTGCTTTTGAATTTTGCTTTCATGGTTAGTACCAAACACTTGCATGATTTTAATCAATGAAACATGAAAATTGACTTGCAGTGTCTCTTGAGGCATAAAATTGTTCTTCAGAAGAATACCTGTAGTGGATTCAGTGTTCCTCACCTCAGTTGGTCGTACTTCATCAAGTCAGTGGCGCGGGCGTGCCAGAATTTGGCGCGGGCGCGCCAAGTAATTTCATCAATTCTGTAGATCTTGAATGATATTTTCAATTTTTCCACTTTGGACAGGTTAGTATCAGTGACAGGCATATTCAGAGTCATTTTTCACACATTTTAATTGGAAGAATTATTAAAAGCATGCTTTGAGACAAATCATTGAGAGTAAAAATCATAATTTTATTAATATGAATGGAGATTGAGTACATATTAATGAAATTGCATTTAAATCACACTCTCAGACACAAGCACTCACAAAACAAGTTCACACCCGAATTTCAACAAGGAAAAGTTCTAAAGATTTAGCAAGGCCTAAAAATTTTTACTCTTTTGCTTCCTCATCATCTTCTTCTTCCTTTTTCCAGTTTTGAGTTTTTTAATTTTTTGTGTTTTTCTGTTTTTTGAAAGCAGTAAATTTTCTAATATAACACACTTCTTATCCTAGGTCTATTCAATCAGTGAAAATAAATCAAAATCTCATTCAAATTTATACAAGTCCTAAAAACATTATTCAAACCAATTCAAAGTCCTAAAATAATTCAAGCCAATTTAAAAAATAAACTTCTACTCCTATTCTTATGCTACCTACTAGTCCATGTGATCTGATCCACCAGGATCGAATGGAAACTGGGACCATCCATGCTTGAGGATATTTTTGGCTTTGGAATGTGCCGCATGGTGAATATGAATTTTAAGCAAAGAGCTGATCACTCTCTCCCTTTTCTAGTTGGCTTTAAACTTTTCTTGCTCATTTATTTGTAGCCAACTTTTCTTCACACTACCCAGACCTAATAAAATTTTAATTTCAACTTTTGTGGGTGGTTTATAGGGCTGAATAATTAAGACATCAATATCTAAGGAGAGGAAGGAATGTTCATTAATTTTTGTGTCCTCTATCCTAACTTCTTCATGCTGTTCATGGGGTTTTTCTTCTTTTTCTACCCCATCCCCTTCTTTCTCTTTTACATCTTCTTCTTTTTCCTCCATGATCTTATCATCTTCTCCCTCTTTAAGTTTCTGAAACTCACAACAACTCTCAGCTCTCTCTATTGTATCTTCCTCTATGTGTTCTGAAGTAACACATAAATTAAGACAGGAAGTGCTAGCTGTGTACATCCATTCAGGTTCATCATCATCACATAGCTCATGAAAACATGTTTCAACATTCATACTTTTGATCAATTCATGCTTTAGCTGATTTTCTAGATTATCTGACTCAGTTCTCATGGATGGATGAAAAATATGAATCCATGGCTTAGAAACATTAATACCTTCTAAAATAGGTTGTGTGTGCAATTTTGACAATTGTTTGGTTAGTGACTCGATTTGTGCCTGTAATGATAATACATGATCAACATTATGTATGTCAGCGACTCTCCCTCTTGCACTTCTCTCCAACCTAGACAAGTCTTCTTGAGGCTGAAAGGGAGATGAATGATGATACATATGATCATGATACATAGGAGGGTGCTCATACCTGAACAAGGACGATTGCCCATGTGGCCAATTGTCCAACCAATCATTCTCACAATACTGATTTTCATATTGCCTAGAGAAATAATTATCATGCTCTCTTCTATTGGGATCATTAGGTTCATTATCAACAACAAAACATGATAAATCAGAATTCCACCTCCATGGATCATAATTTGAAGATGCATATGGTTGGGGAGTTTCTCGATATGAGTTAGGATATGGGCTTATCTCATTCTACTCATAATTCTACCTCTCATCTGAGTGCTCTTTCCAGTTCCAGATTGGGTTCATCTAGTGGCTCACCACTACTTCTTGTTTCATGCACTAATCTGGTTCAACCTGAAAAGATAGAATAAAAATTTTAATCTCAATCAACAAATCAAAATTCACTTAAACTTACTCTCAATTCAATGGTCCCCGGCAATGGCGCCAAAAACTGGTTGGGTGTCTAGCTAGTGCACTAGGTCAGCAAGTAATATAGACTCGAGAGTCCAGATATCGATCCCATAGAGACCTTGACGAGAACTCAGTTTAAGCAAAGATTTTTCTATTGATTGAGGAAAAAAAAATTTTGGTTTTTGATTTTTAGAACTGAAAAACAAAACAGAACTAACTACTGGAAAAACTAATAGAGGTGAGATGTTGAGGAAAAGTGTTACTCCCTCCTAGTTGCTAACATGCAAAGTTCTGATTTTATAGCTCACATACCCTTACCTTGACTTAGCTTTTGAAAACCTGGTTACCCATATACAGGAAATAACTTTCACTTATTCTTTGAACTCCTTCACAAACTGAAACATTCAAATCCTAAGTGCATAAATATAAAAGCTTATAGATTAACTCTCTCTTATTCAGAACAAGAGTTTAACAAGTCACATCGCCTTCCACTAGTCTCCTTCATAACCGGAACAATCTAGTTAGAAAAACATGTTGTTTTAGAAAACAAAAATCAAATAACTAACCCAACTCTCTACTGAAATTTGACTTCTCTATTCGAACCTCATTAAATTCCAGAATTGAATTCAGATCAGAAATAATCTATGAACTCAGTTTCTAAAACAAAAGCAAAGTACTATATTTCTATAAAATTCAGAATTTATACTTGCAACAACTAGGAGTTCATGACTTCCCCAACAAAGAGAGACTACTCCTTAATAATAGAATAAACACACAAAAAGGATTCAATTATAGCCATGAAAATAAGAAGAAAACAAGTACAGAAAACCCCCTTTGAGGAACTGTCCTTAGCTTCAACTCCTCCTTGACTGAAATCTCCTCCTTCTCTCCAAAGTACCAAGAGGTCGTGTAGGACTTCCTCTGGACTTTCTCTCCTCGCCAAACTAACTAAAAAAAATAAAAACCTAAACTACAAACTATTCTAAGAGCTGGAACTCGGAACATGATGAAAATTGGATGACTAGCTCTCCTCCTCGGACCTCTATTTATAGTTGCTCTGCTGCCCAGGCCTTGTAAATTGGTCTCTGTCCAGGGGTATGAATTATGCTTTCCCGACCTCAGCATTATATGAAATTACATACGAACCTTCCTTCTGTGGTCCTTGCCTTGTCCACGAAATTTGAGTTCAATCTGAGTTGGGAAACTCGAGATATGATGTGAAGAAGTTGCTTGATTCTGCTGCCAATTCTAGCACTAGGTCCACCACTTTGAAGATATGAAACTTAAGAACCCCGACTTGGACTTGCCTGAATTTTCGTGATATGATCCTTAATATCATCAAATTTGGCTTCAATTGGAACACGGGAACTCCAGATATGATCTTCATAAATTTCAGATTCAACTTCTCCTTCTGGTAGCAGTTTCCTTCTTTGAATTGATCTTCACTTCTTGGTTATTCAAAGCTCTTAGAACTCGAATGTAATTCCTTAAAATCTTTGTGGATACCTTCTTTAGACACTTAGGACTTCGTTTCCCAAGTTTAGGCTTGATTGGATGTCAGGATCCCAAGATTTTCGCGACTTTATGTTCCTGAGTCATCGGCGCGGTCGCGCCGAAAATTAGCCTAAATCTGGCTCGGTCGCGCCACTGGAGCAGCACGCTTTCCAAGTTTGGGAATGGCCTTCAAACTCGAGCAGGATTAGGAAACTTCCTGGCGCGGTCGCGCCATAGTTTGCTGTAGCAGTGGCGCGGTCGCGCCACTCCTTAGAATCTTTACCGACTTCCCGAAATAGCACTTTGAACTCTTTGTAAGGCAACTATTCAGAGCGCCAGCGCCACTGGTAATGCTATCTTCCTGGCGCGGTAGCGCCTTCTGGGGGCGCGGTCGCGCGGTTTCACTTTCCCGAATTGTCCTCTTTTAAGCCTTGCTAGCCATTGGGAATTTTGGCCATTTATTTGAATTTTTGCACATTTTCCGGCGCGGTCGCGCCATTCTCTTTTTGGCTTGATTTTGCTCCTTTTTCCTTCATTTTCCCACAAAATCCAGATTTTCTTCTTGTACCAGGTACCAGAGACACAAAACATGTATTTGAGTTATATATGTCACTTTCATGCTCATAATCAACTCAAATTAGGAATTTATGGACTAATTCATGCATAAATAAGTGTCTTTTAGACACTTATCACAACCCCAAACTTAAACCTTTGCTCGTCCTCGAGCAAAACTCTAAAATAAATACCAGATAGATCTGTAAAGACTAAGAAACATTCAGTGATCCTCCCTTTTAAAGTTTTCAAGATAGATGATTCACTTCTTTCCTAATGATGGTTCTTCTTGCATAGTCAAAACAGATTTCGAATTTTCTTCAAATTTTTTTCAAAGATGTACATTCTCATACAAGAGAAAAGTCTCAATTCAACTCCATAGGCCAACCCTCAGTCCATTCTCCACTAACTTGAAGGAATTCTCAATTCCGATAAATAGGTCTTTATGGGTTGTACTGAGGCAGGGGTAATAGGTATGATGAAGGTTTTTGGTTATTTCTTTTGGGTTTTATTCCTGAGCATGAATTGGATTTGTGACTTTTCCTTCAAGCTCTTCCACCCCAAACTTATTCTTTTGCATTGATCCTTCAATTTTTTCTTTCCTCCCCCTCTTTTTTTTTTCTTTCCCATGTATCTTTTTCTTTGGGTTTTGTCCAGAGTCTAGCTTACCTCGTCAGTTGACTCAGAGTCCCTAAGCTTGCTGAGGCCCGAGACCCGGTGCACACACGAGGTGGCCTTTCCCCACAACCTTTTCTTTCTTTTTCTTCGGCTTTGTTTGGAGTCCAACTTACCTTGCCGGTTGACTCAGAGACTCTAAGCTTGGTAAGGCCCGAGTCCCGGTGCACGCACAAGGTGGCCTTTCTCCTAGTCATCCCAGATTTTTCTTTTTTTCTCTTTTGCTCCTTCTTCCCCTTTACAAAGAAATATTTCTATACCTTAGAATAATCATCGGGGCCACCGGCTGC
Source organism: Aristolochia fimbriata (assembly GCA_019845555.1). Taxonomy (NCBI): domain Eukaryota; kingdom Viridiplantae; phylum Streptophyta; class Magnoliopsida; order Piperales; family Aristolochiaceae; genus Aristolochia; species Aristolochia fimbriata. The sequence continues at coordinate 26,747,312 of CM034079.1, forward strand.
TCGTTGAAAGCAGGCTCCTCTCAGCAAGGCTTGGCCGAAGCACTGGTTGTCGCTCTATTCTCATCAACTTCTTGTGAGAGGTCGTTGGTGTTGGTCTTGAGGGCCTCCAATCACTCCATTATTTGTGCGATCTGGAGGTCTTGAGCCAACATTTGAGCATCCCTGGCACGAATCCTCTCGTCTTGTTCTTTTAATGCGGCTTGCATTTCTACAAGTTGTTCTTCGACCGTTTTAGCCGAAGTTGTCATAGCGGCGACTTTGACGGTGGGAGTTGGAGGAGATGCTACCGTTGCGAACTGAAGTGGCGACATTTTCACTGGAGACCATGTTGGAGAGAAGGACACTAGAGTAGTTTGATGCGGCAAGGCCGCAATGGGCAATCGGCTTGGAGAGCCAACTGCCGAGATGATACCCTAATAGGCGACCAACTTGATGGAGTGGCTGCTGGTGTGTTCTGGTGAGAGTTGGTTGGCGACCAGACCAGAGGAGAAGCTGCTGGCATCGGTCGGCGTGGTGATTGGGCTGCGGCAATGAGTGCCGCCAAGAGTTCGTGAGAGACTGTCACTATTGGCGACTGGCCCTCAGCAATTGTTCTGGGCGAGGCTGACGCTGGTTGCGGGTTCTTCCACACCGACGAGGATAGAATTGCATGCTGCTCATAACGCTGGATCATGGCAGGAAAAATAGAGACCCTCCGCGATGATGGCGACTAGGTTGGGCTGGTCAATGGGCTGTGCGCCACTGGTGCGGTGGCAACAACCAGGTAGGTCGGCTTATTGTTGTTGGGATCAACTTGACCGATACTGCAGCGACAGGCTTGGCAGAGGTCGCGACAACCTGAGGTCGGAACACCGCGTTCTGGCGCTGTGCATCCCTCATGAGGGGAGCCTATCCTACGGACAAGCTCCTGGCCAACGCCCTTGTCATTGGGTGAGTGGCTGGTGGTGGAGAAGTTGGGGCGCGAAAGCTGGTCGGAGAGCCAGCAGATGGCCCGTGAGCTCCAAATATGGTGGAGGAGCACGCACCGACAACTGGTCGCGGGTAGGCCGAGCTCACGATGGAGACCTTCTTGCCGGCGTCGTTGTTGTTGTTGTTGTCTGTCATTTAAGATGTTGGTTTTTTTTTTATGTTTTTACGGAGAAGGAGATAAGAGGTAGGAAAGGTCCCACCGGGCGTGCCAAATCTGTTTCGGCGAAAAACCTCCGGTCCACGAAGCGGCGCGACTTGTTGATTAAATCAACAAAGTTACAGAGAAAATTACAATTTGGTGTTTGCGAATGTATGGGTACTATCTCCTAACTTTCCTCTAATTCGATCATCGTGAGTAGTTGGTGCGAAGTTACTGTTTGTTATGAGTTGACCAAGAACTTTGAGTTTCCGAAGCGAGTGTGGACGAACGATGATGATTTTGGTCGGCTGAAAGGAAGTATTTGTCTTCCGTGTGTTTCGGCGTAGGGACGCTGCTAGTGAACGTGTAGAGTTGCTCTGGTTGTACTATATGAATTTCGACGAACGACAAGTTGCTGGAACTTCTGGGTCGAGGAGCTTCTGTACGTAAGAATAATTCTGGATAAAAGATCCTTCCTTTTGGCGATTCTAATTTCTGGCTATTTGTAGCCAGAGCCTTCAGTCGATCATCAGAAAGGGGATCAAACTCCCTTTTTTGCTACTCCCCAGGAGGGGGAGGTTGTGACTTGACTCTCTCTATCGATCCTTAGAAAGGGGATCGATGGAATAATTTTCCTTTTATGGCTCTTGCGACCGTGAACTGACGAAGCGATGACTGTGACGATATGATGATGAAGTGGCAATGATGTGGCAGCGGAGTGTTGAGTTTGGTGATGACGAGGTTGATGTCGTGGCGAAACACTAGGCCCGGCGATGGGCTGTCATTTGTTGAATTAAAAAACTGTTGGATTCACTGACGACGATCCTGTGACGAACAATCGATGGGATGGTGGGCGACTGGACTCACCGTAGATGGGCCAATCACATTTTGGCGTCTACAATAATATAGTATTTTAAAATGAGTGGTTAAAAAAAAATTACAAGCATCCAACCCTACAATATCTATTGCCAGTACCATTTATAATATATATTGAGTACATAACTATATTTTTCAAATAAAACAAAACTCTTATATATCTAATGAATAATTTACACGTCTTTATAAAGTTTTAAGTGTCACACATAAATAATTTTACGACATAATTATTTTTTTATGCAATTTCCTTGATAATTAGAAATAGTAAAATAAGCAAATATTGTAAACTTCAATATACTATATTAGGTACAAATTATACATATAATGATTAAAAAATATAATAAAGTAAAAATACACGGTCCACGGATTGAAACTAGAAAAAAGCCGAACTCCGATGCAGGTCAAAATGGTGAAACCAAGTCGGGTTAAACGGGTTTTTGAATTTAGTTGGGTTTTGCTGAGTTTAACTCGAAAAAGAGACCTGGTCCGGTCCAAACCAGTTAAACTGACCAGGCCAGGTCCAAAACCGGTCGAATCGACCAGGCCCGGTTGAACCGGCCAGGCCGGGTCAGGTATGATAACACTAAGAATAACCATTTTAGACATTGATAATGCAAATGAAATGAAAAGTATGGAATATTGTGATAAAGTAGTTGGTATATGCTTATTCGTAAAAAACTCGAACTACTTAGGCTCTTGCCCCTCATCCACTGGGCGAAGCTGTAGTTCACCCAATAGACACGTACTTTGTTAATAAGTGTAGGCCAGGGCTCTACGTTAGAAAGCATGTGAGAATGAGATGCACCATAGAGTGTGCACTCCATGTGATCCAAACTCACTGCATATTCTCTAAATCAGTCAATGAATACTATATCAGTAGGCGTATCCTCCTCAGCAATATCTTATGTGTATGCACCAAAATGTTCATGGCCCAAATTCAACAAGTCCAGGAGTCCACTAATCCAGCAAACAAGGTTCGTAGACAGGCCTCGACGATTCTCAAGGTCATCCGACACAGCCCATCGCCGGATCCATTCGTCTCGCCGCATCATCGACACAGTGAGTCATCTTACAGCCAGCAACGACTCAGTGAGTCATCGTCCAGTCAGCAGCAACTTGTTGAGTCATTGCCACATCAGCATGAGTCAGCATACAGTCATCTACCTCAAACGTGAAGATAAAAACCTAGAAAAAGGGGCCACGATCCTCATTCAAGGGATCTCAACAGAGGAGCTCCTGGTCCTCCTCCCATCTCAACTACAGCAGCATAAAGGGGATCATGATCCCCTTTCCCAAGCAAAATTCCTCAACAATCATACAGACATGCTACAAATAGCCAGAAGTTCCCTGTCCCAAGGGTTGGGAAATTTGAAGATCGACAGCCTTCTTGCCGAGAAGAAAATACACTCGCGGAAGCATTCAAAACCAAAGAAGTTCAGCAATTTGCGGATCGTTGCTCAACAGTTCGACCAAAAACACTTCTACACCGTCGCCGGCAACGTCACAAGTCGACACACGCGGAGCACAAATACCTCCGTCAGACCGACAAAAGCCACACTAGATCGTGTACACCCGTTTCTGTAACTCGAAGTCTCAACGACGACCTCGCAGGAGCCGAAACTTCAACTAAACTTGTAACGGAGATCGAATCAGAGGAAGTTTAGGAGAGTGAACTCGCTTTTTCCTGACTCACACACATTGTAAACACAAAATTATTCTAAAGTAATTGAAATATTCTCTCGGTCGCACCTCTTCGCGGATCCACGGATTTTCGGTGAAACAGATTTGGCATACCCGGTGGGACCTTTCCTACCTCTCATCTCCTTCTCCGTCCAACCAAACAATAAAAAAAACTCCAACCTCAGCCATGGCCAGCAACGCCAACAACGGCAACAACAACAACAACAATGGGGGCAAGCAAACTGCCTCCTTGAGCTCTGCCCAGCCGTGCCCTGTCGCGACCGTAAGTTCAACTACTGGAGCTCGCGGACCTGCTGTTGCACCGCCGGCCAACATCCGCGTTCCTACCTCACCACCACCGGCCACTCGCCCAGTTACGAGAGCTATGGCCATATTTTTGTCTGCTGGACAAGCTCCTTTCATGCGCGACGCGCGCAGTCCGAGTGCCTTATTCGTGCCACAGGCTACTACGGCCTCCAAAAAAACAGCCACAGTCACCGCCAAACTACTACCAGAGATGGCCAAACCAACACACCTGGCCCGTCGCTGCATCTCCTCCTCCTCGCTGCCTGACTGTCAGTCCGACGCAGTCACCGCCGCCGCGAAGAACCTCTATTGTCCCTGCCTTGGTACAGCGGTACGAACAGAGTGGTGGCATTCCTTCATCCTCCGTGGCGAGGACACATTCATTGTCGACCTCCGCCGTGCAGAGAACATCAGCCACAGATAACTCGCCGGTTATGCTGGTCTCACACGACCTCCTTGCCGCGCCGCGCGCTGCTGCTGGTCCACCACCTATTTGCTCACCTCGCCGACAGACATCGCCGACCTCCCCCATGGCAACATCACCCATCTCATCCTTTCGACTCTCAACAGTGGCTGTCGCCACAAGCCAGTCATCACCCAGAGTTACTCCCGGAAACCAACTTACGACCGGTTCTTCCGACCGGTCGTCCACAACAACTACCTCTCCAATGAAGTCGCCGGCAACGACTTCATATCTCCAAGTTGCGTCGAGAACAGTTACGACGCAAACCGTCAAGATGGCCGCAATGACAACTTCGGCCAAGACTATTGAAGAATAGCTTGCCGAAATGCAGGCTGCGATAAAGGAGCAAAGCGAACAGCTGCGTATAAAAGATGCGCAACTTGCAGCTCGCGATGATCAAATCGCGAAGATTTTTGAAAGGCTTGAAATGGGCACAACCACCAATAACACCGGTGGCGTCTCTCAAGAAGTCGACCGAAATCGGCCGACTACCAGCGCCTCAGCCGAGCTACCGCAAGAAGATCCCTCTTCCGACGACGAGTTGTCGCCCGTCGCTCCAGTGGCCATCCGCAGAGGCCGACCCGAAGCAGATCCGTCTGCTCTTACCCACGACGCCATTACCGAGCTCATCAACCGTGTCGTACGAAACAGCTCGGGCGACAACAAATCTGTCGCCTACCGAAGACCCTACACGCAGAGGATCCAAAACATTCCCATGCCAGTCGGGTATCACCCTCCAAAATTCCAGCAATTCAATGGCGACGGGCACCCAAAGCAGCACGTCGCTCACTTCATAGAGACTTGCAACAACGCCGGCACCGACGGCGACCTGTTGGTGAAACAATTTGGCCTGTCACTGAAAGGAAATGCATTCGACTGGTACATTGAGCTACCCTAGGAGTCTATCGATAGCTGGGAACAATTGGAGCGCGAGTTCCTCAGTCGATTCTACAGCACTCGGCGCACTGTAACACTGGTGGAGATCGCCAACCTCAAGCAAAAGAAAGGAGAGAAGGTGATCGATTACATCAACCGGTGTAGGAACTTAAGCTTAAACTGCAAAGAAAGCTCGAATCTCTCTCTCGAGGCCGAAATAGAAATGTGCTCACGAGGAATGGATTGGGAGCTCCTGCGATACATTCGCAGCCGGAGGCCGAACGATTTCCAAGAGCTCGAACCGGCGCAGGTGAACACCAGAACAAAGGCGAAGCGGCCAACGAAGCGCCAAAGAAAAGCTCCTAGGACTGACGTCCAGGGGGCAAGCAAAAAGAAAAGAAGACCCGTCACATTGGCGGAATTCTTCCCAAAGGGGTTCCTCTCGCCGCCTGCAGTGGTGGCGACCTGCTCAACAGCTCCTCCCGAACAAACAGCAACAAAAGAGAAAGGGCAAAAGACCAGTCGTCGAATGCGACGACCTCGAGACGTCGCTCAAACAAATCTCACATCTCACTGAGATAGAGGATGATCTCGACTTGGACATCAGGTCAAGACAAGCCTTAATCCAGATCCTTGCCAAACCAGAGGAACTCAACGCCGAACTCGAAACGCTGCTGATGACAAAGCACGATCTGCCAAAGGTCGGGTTAACTCCTCCTTTTCGAAAAGAAGAGGAAGATACTTACACCAAAGAGCATCTCGCGAAGTCAAAAGAAACACTTGCTGTCTCATGCCCGCCGTGCATCACATTCAGAGAAGAAGACGCACAATTGGGGACGAAAAATCACAACAGACCGTTATTTGTCTCTGGCTATATCAGAGATCACAAAATCAACTGCATCCTCGTCGTCTGCGGATCTGCCCATTCACACGATGAAGAATATTGGTCTCTCGGCTGGCGACCTCTCTCCAAGCTCTCTTCTCATTCAAGGTTTCACCCAGGAGGGCCAGAGAACACTCGGCATGACGAACCTCAAGCTGCACATCGGGGACATGGTAGCCGATACTCCTCTTCAAGTCATCGACTCCAGGACGTCTTACAACCTACTCCAAGGTCGACCGTGGCTTCATTCAAACGGAGTCGTGCCATCCACACTTCACCAATGCTTCAAGTATTGGGAAAACGGCGAGCAAAAGACGGTGTATGCCGACGAAAGCCCATTCACAAAAGCAGAGGAATCGTTCGCAGATGCTAAATTCTACCTGACGACCAGACCGGCAGTTAAATTGTCCCCTTGGTCGAACCATGCAGTGAACGCCAAAAGCACTCCGACACAGGCTGCATCGTCCAAACAATCGACGCAGGATGCAACACTCAAACAGTCGTCGCAGCCCGCGAAACCACAGACTCTGACGCAAGTTGCATCTCCTAAACAGACCACGACGAAGGTCGTATCTCCAAAGCAGCCGGCGCACAACAGCCAATTGGCACACGGCCGTAAACCGTGACACACGCCTACACCAAATCAACGCAACATACCCATCTTGCGATACATTCCACAGTCGCAAAGGAAGAAAGGAGAAGCTCCCCTAGTCGCCTGCAACAAAATCCAGCCGACCCCTTTGCCAGAAAAAATCACGCTTCCTCTACCAAAATTGGAGGAACGAAGTCCCGTGAAGCAGTTGCCGAGCCAACAGCAGTTGCCGTCTACACGCTCAAATGAAGGCTTCGACCCGAATGCCTACCGGTTGATGGCCAGAGCAGGGGGCAACCTTACAAAAGATGAGATTCATGCAAAACCTCCTGTGACCCTACTTGTCTTCACTCTAGAGCAGGGGAAATTGAAGAACGAAGGCCATCGCATCAGTCAAGGTCGTTTAGGCCTTGGTTATGAAAAGCCTATGCCGATCAAAATTTACACTAGCCAAGCAAAATCGGTCAAAATAGTCCGGAAGTCATCGGCAGATGTCCACCAAGTCTCAGTTGGCCAAATCCCAACCGAGAAAAAAAATACTTCAAAGCCGGTGATTATTTACACCAAAGCCGCCATCAATCGAAGTCGGCCAAAGAACGACGGCGGTCCAGTCGTCATCTACACGGTGAAGGCAGCCATTGCACGAGCTCGTGCCCACGACTTAGCCACAGTGAATCACATTTCCATCATCGACGAGGAACAAGAAGATGAGGAATTCGTCTTGAAGGAGGCTCCGGCTGAATTCGAAGAAGGAGGCTAGTCGACCGTCGACGTACTAAAGAAAGTCGACTTAGGCACAGTAGAGGACCCGAGACCGACATTCCTCAGTGCTTCACTGACGGCAGAAGAAGAGGTCGAATACATGGCGTTGCTTCGTGAATATCGGGACATCTTCGCCTGGAACTACATAGATTGACAGTTCATCCCTCTGTTCGACCAGTCAAGCAATCACAGCGACAGTTCTGACCAAAATTGGTGCCATAAATCGAAAAGGAGGTCGACAAATTGATCGCGGCAAACTTCATAAGAGAAGTGAAGTACCCGTCTTGGATCGCAAACATCGTCCCTGTAAAGAAGAAGACCGGCCAAATCCGGGTCTGCGTCGACTTTCGCGACCTGAACAAGGTGTGCCTGAAGGACGACTTCCCTCTGCCGATAACCGAGCTTATGGTTGACGCGACAACAGGTCACAAAGCTTTATCTTTCATGGATGGTTCCTCCGGTTACAATCAAATCCGGATGGACCCAAAGGATGAAGAGCTTACGGCATTCCACACACCAAATGGCATCTTCTATTACAAAGCGATGTCATTCGGACTTAAGAATGCTGGTGCGACCTATCAGAGAGCAATGCGGAATATTTTTGATGACTTCTTGCACAAGCACGAATGTTATGTCGACGACCTAGTGGTGAAAACGAAACAAAGGGTGGACCATATTCTCGATCTCAGAGCAGTGTTCGAACGACTGCGACGGTTTCGGCTCAAAATGAATCCGTTAAAGTGTGCATTCGGCGTCACTTCAGGCAAGTTCCTGGGATTCATCATTCATCACAGAGGGATCGAAATCGTCCAGTCGAAAATCGACGCCATCCAAAAGATGCCGGAGTCCAGAAATGTCTCCGAGCTCAAAAGCTTCCAAGGTCATCTGGCATACATTCGGCGTTTCATCTCGAACCTTGCTGGAAGGTGCCAACCTTTTAGTTGTCTGCTTAAGAAGGATACACCGTTCGAGTGGGACGACTCCTGCAGGAACGCCTTTAACAACATAAAAGCGTATCTCACCAAGCCGCCAGTGCTCGTTGCTCCAATCGTCAGCAAACCGTTGCAGCTATACATCGCAGCATAAGAAAAATCGGTGGGAGCTCTTTTGGCTCAATGCGACGAGAACCACAAAGAACGTTCTCTGTACTATCTAAGCCGAACACTGGTGGGCGCCGAACTCAACTATACACCAATCGAGAAGACCTGCCTGACTCTCATCTTCGCAGTTCAAAAGCTTCGGCACTATCTCCTGGCGCATTCGACGAATCTCATCTTGAGAGCTGACCCGCTGAAATACATCATGTCGCGACCAATCCTCTCTGGTCGACTGGCTAAGTGGGCACTGCTTCTATGAGAGTTCGAAATCAACTTCGTTTAGCAACGAGCAATCCAAGGCCAAGCATTGGCCAATTTCTTGGCCGACCACCCGGTGCCGGCCGAATGGGAGTTAACAGAAGAATTCCCGGACGAGGAAATATTCCTGGTCGAAGTGCTTCCCCCTTGGGAGATGTACTTTGATGGCGCCGCGCGAAGAAATGGAGCAGGCGCCGGAGAAGGATTTGCTGCCGTATTCGTTCGTGTTCGCCCAAAATTGCTCAAACAATGAAGCGGAGTATCAAGTCATCCTCCTCGGACTCGGCATAGCGGTCGAGATGCAGCTGCCGCAGTTAAACATCTACGACGACTCGGCCCTGGTCATAAAGCAACTCACAGGAGAATTCGAAGTAAAGAAGCTCAAACTCATGCCTTTCTGGAGACATGCCGGAGAACTTCTGGCCCAAATTCCGGAAGCCTCACTCTACTACGTTCCTCGATTCAAAAATGGGCCAGCCGACGCATTGGCTGGAATTGCTGCAGCTTAGCACAATTTGACAAACGGCCAAGCCAAGTTCCCATTTGCGAACGATGGGTCATCCCTCCACCAGTCGAGGAAGAAATAGAAGAAGAGCAAACAGAAGAGATAGAAGAATCTCTTCCTATCTCGGCCAGCCAAAATCAAACCAAGGATTGGCGCGAACCTATCATCAACTTCCTTCGTCACAGCACAATCCCAGTCGACCTGCGAGAGCGAGTCCAAATTCGTCGGACAGCTCCTAGGTACGTTTTCATCAACGACGTACTCTACCGAAGGTCGTATGAAGGTCTGCTCCTTCGCTGTCTTTCAAAAGAAGAGGGGCTGCAAGTGCTGAAAGAAACACACGGTGGGATCTGTGACGCACATCAATCTGCCCCGAAGCTCCACCTGCAAGTCAAACGACTCGGCTATTACTGACCAACTATGCTCAGGGACGCCATGGAAATGGCTCAAACCTGCAAACCGTGCCAACTCCATGCCGATTAGATACACCAACCACCGGTGCCGCTTCACCCAACGGTCGCTTCCTGGCCATTCGAAGCTTGGGGTATGGACATCATAGGCCCTATCACTCCGAAGTCTGATTCTGAACGACAATACATCTTGGCTGCCACCGATTACTTCTCCAAATGGGCCGAAGAGGCAGCCTACCGAGAGGTTAAAGCCACCACCGTCACCGACTTCATCCGAACTCAAATCATATACAGATACGGGGTTCATCGGTATATCGTGACGGACAACGGTACGCCCTTCAGAAACAGAGTCATGGACCACTTCTGCAAAAAATTTCGCATACAACAGCGGACGTCGTCAACTTACAACCCGACAGCCAATGGACACGCAGAGGCTTTCAACAAGACACTCTTGAAAATTCTGAAGAAAATGGTCGGCGCCCACAAAAGGAGCTGGGATGAAAAGCTTCCCGAAGGTTTATGGGCATACAGAACGACGGCTCGAACGCCTACCCAGTCGACTCCATACTCGCTGGTTTATGGGACCGAAGCAGTGCTCTCACTCGAAGTACAACTCCCTTCCTTGCGCATAGCTGTAAGAGAAGGACTGACGACAGAAGAATGCGCCCAACTGAGACTCGCAGAACTTGAGTCTCTCGATGAACAACGATTCAAGGCACAACAACGCCTCGAGTGCTATCAATCCTGCATGACCAGAGCCTTCAACAAAAAGGTACGACTCAGGTCATTCCAGAAGGGCGATCTCATGCTCGTAGTAAGACGGCCGATGCTCTTCACCAGCAAAATCGGGGGCAAATTTGTGCCAAAGTGGGAAGGACCTTACGTGGTACAGGAGGCCTATACCAACGGTGCCTACAAGCTCATCACTGCAAACGGATCGGAGCTACAAATAACAAACGGTAAATTTCTCAAACAATTTTACCCATGAAAAGGGGGTAGCGAAAAAAAAAAAAAAAAAAGAAGAAAAGAAAGAGTAGCCGAATAAAGGAGAGTATTTCTCATTAAAAAACCAAATGGGAATATTCTCAGCCTCACAACAAAAAGAGACGAGGCAACAAACAACAAAAAAAATATGAAAAAAATAAAAGAAGAGAGATGACATCAGAATTGCAGAAACTCGAAATCAGCAAGTCGGATCACTTCAGCATGGGCGTCAGACAACTCTTGTTCTTCCTGTTCAGTATAGGTAGACTGAGCTCGAACCTCAGCCAAACGTCGACGAATAGTAGCAGCCTCTTCATCTTCTGCAGCAAGCTGTCTCTTATCAGTCGCAATTTGTGCATCCAAAGTGTAAAGGCGAGCTGAAACCAGAGCAAGCTGCTCGCGAAGTCGCTTCTGTTCCTCTTCGGCAGCCTTTTGAGCCATCTGATTCTGGTCGACACCAGCAGATATTTGGTCATGACTGTTGGCCACACGTTGGTCAGCTTGAGTAAGCTCAGCCTCTGTGACTCGGCGCTCTTTTAGACTGAATTTCCCCTCCGGCAAACAACGCAAATGCTGAAGTCGAGCTGCCCCGGATGCAAATTCCTCAACCCACAGCCCCAACATAGAGGTGTCGATACCTACCTCAATTAATTTCTCAAGGAAAACGTGGGTATCCTCGACCAATTCGGGTGCACTCGAATCACTGGCTGGTAAAAGGTCCGTCTGGACGAAGTCCTTCCACAATCCTAAAGCCACCTTCTGAAGCTTCAGCTTTGTTCTAGCCGAAGCACGCCTCGAGGACCCCTGCAGAAAAACAGAGGCTACGAGTTCAAAAAGGGAAAAGATGAAAAGCAAAAAAAATATATATATATATATATATATATATATATATATATATATATATACAGGAAGGAGGAAAGAAATCACGACTTACCGATAAAGACTTCGAAGAGGTCGAATGCTCGCTACCGAGCGGATGAGTGGCTGACGAAGACTCTCCACCATGCAAAGGCTCAGTCACAATCGGAGGCTGAACCACTGTGACCGGAGTTGCTGGAGTAGGACGAGAGGAGCTGGGGGCCTCATACCGACCCTCATCACCGACCACTTGAGTTAAACCGGTGGTTGTAACTCCGTCTATAATCGTCACTTCCTCGGCACGGGGCAATGCGTCAACCACTGTCGCATGATCCTTAATGACTCCATCGGCACGATCAGCAGTAGATGACATGGGGAGGTCCACACGGAATCGCATACTGGCAAGATCTGCCAAAGAGACATGATCCTCCTCGTCCAGTGTTGGGTGTCTAGCAAGTGCACTAGGTCAGCAAGTAATATAGACTTCTAGAGTCCAGATATGGATCCCACAGAGACCTTGATGAGAGCCTAATCTAAGCAAATATTTTTCTATTGACTGAGGTGAAAAAAGTTTTGGGTTTTGAGAACAGGAAAAGAAAAACAGAATTTAAACCTTTTGGAAAACTTATGAAGATGAGATGTTGGAGAAAAATGTCAATCCCTCCTAGTTGTTAAAATGCAGAATTCTGATTTTATAACTCAAGTACCCTTACCTTAACTTAACTTTTGAAAACCTGGTTACCCATATACAGGAAATAACTTTCACCTATTCTCTGAACTCCATCACAATTCGAAAACATTCAGTTCCTAGGTGGATAAATATAAAAGCTTGAAGATCAACTCTTATTCAGAACAAAAGTGGTTAAAGAGTCAAATTCCTTTCCACTAGTCTCCATCACCATCCTGAAACAACTAGTGAGAAAGACAAATTGACTTTCACTCATTCTTTGAACTCCATCACAATCCGGAAACATTCAAATCCTAAGTGCATAAATATCAACTCTCTCATTCAGAACAAGGGTTATAAAAAGTCACATCACTTTTCTACCAGTCTCCTTCACAATCCGGAAACAACTAGTTAGAAAAGCAAGTTGTTTTAGAAAACAGGAATCAGATAACTAACCCAACTCTCTACTGAAATTTAACTTCTCCATTCGAACCTCATTAAATTCCAGAATTGAATTCAGATCAGAAATAAGCGATGAACTCAGTTTCTAAAAACAAAAGCAAGGTACTTTATTGCTATAGAATTCAGAACTTAAACATACAAAAAACTAGGAGTTCATGACTTTCCCCAACAAAGAGATACTACTCCATGCTAATAAAACAAAAACAGAGATATGATTCAATTACATCCATGAGCATGAAAAGAAAAAGAAGTAAAGAAGACCCCCTTTGAGGACTGCCCTTAGCCTCCTCTCCTGCCTTGGCTACAATCTTCTCTCTCTCTATCTCTCTCTCAACCAACTACAAAACATTAAAAACCTAAACTAAAAACTATTCTAAGAGCTGGAAATCAGAATTGGAACTCAAAAACTTGATTCCTTGAGCTCAGCCTCGGACCCCTTTTTATACTTGAAACTCTGTCCAGGCCTTGTAATTTCTGCCTCTGTCCAAGGGAGTGATTTGTGACTTTCTGACCTCAGAATTGCATGAAATTACATCAAAATCTTCTTTTTGAAGTCCTTTACTTGCTCACGAGGTTTGAATAAATTCTGAGTTGGGAAACTCGAGATAGGAGGGAAGGAAGTTGCCTGATTTTTGCAGCAAACTTCTGCACGGGTCCACCACTTTGAAGATGTGAAACTCGAGAATCCTGCCTTGGATTGACCTGAAATTTCGTGATAAGATCCTTTGTAGTACCAGGAAACTTCTTTCCAAGTTTGGCTTCAATTGGAATTGTGAAACTCCTTCTCTGATCTTCACAAAATTCGGATTTATCTCCTTCCATTGGCAGCAGATTCCTGTTTTGAATTAACTTCTTCTTTTAGACCTTTCAATTCATCTGGACTTAAGTAAATTACCTTAAACTCTTCGTGGGCACCTTCCTTAGATGTCTGAGACTCCTTCTCCCAAGTTTGGCTTTGATTTGATTGCAAGTTCCCGAGATTTTCATATTTTCAGCTGTTGAGACATCGGCGCGGCCGCGCCGAATTATGGCGCAGTCGCACCATCGAACCCGATATCCGTCTGTCAGGACACCTCTTGGCACGGTCGCGCCGTACTATGCTGAGATTTTGCACGGTCGCGCCGGTCCTTAGGCATTTACTTGGTCCCCGAATGGCAACTTCTCTTTCTGCTTTTAGCTCCCTTTGGCGCGGTAGATCCCTCCAGTGGCGCGGTCGCGTCAATTCACATTCCCCTATCGTTGGCTTTCATGACTGTTAGGTCATTAGGAATTTTTCCACATTAAGTTGAATTTTCAACGATTTGTCTGGCACAGTGGCGCAAGAAACGGCGTGGTCGTACAATTCTCTTTTTGGCTTGTTTTTGCTCCTTTTTCCTTCATTTTCCCTCATAATCTTGATTTTCTTCTTTTACCGGGTACCTGAGACATAAAACATGTATTTGAGTTATATTTGTCACTTTCAAGCTCATAATCAACTCAAATTAGGAATTTATGATCAATAATTCATTCCAAAATAAGTGTCTTTTGGACACTTATCACAACCCCAAACTTAAACCTTTGCTTGTCCTCAAGCAAACTCTGAACTAAATACCAGATAGATATGTAAACACTAAGAAAATCCAGTGATCATCCCTTTTGAAGTTTTGCAAGATAGATGCTTCACTCCCTTCCTAATGATGGTTCTTCTTGCTTAGCCAAAACAGAATTTGAATTTTCTTCAAAATTTTCAAAGATGCTTATTCTTATACAAGTGAGAAGTTTCAGTTCAATTCCATATGCCAACCCTCAGTCCACTCTCCACTAACCTGAAGGATTTCTCAATTCTGATCAGTAGGTCTTTATAGGTTGTAATGAGGCAGGGGTAATGGGTATGAAAAAATTTTGAGTTCTTCTTTTGGGTTCTATTCTCCTCCACATATCCATATCCCATTCTTCTGAGCATGACTCGGATTTTTTACTCTTCCCACAAGCTCTTCCACCCCAAGCTTATTCTTTTGCATTGATCCCTCATTTTTTCTTTTTCTTTCCCATGTATACTTTTCTTTGGGTTTTGTCTAGGGTCTAGCTTACCTCGTCGGTTGACTCAGAGTCCCTAAGCTTGCTGAGGCCCGAGACCCGGTGCACACACGAGGTGGCCTTTCCCTTGACTAACCCACAACCTTTTCTCTCTTTTTCTTTGGCTTTGTTGGGCGTCTAGCTTACCTTGCCGGTTGACTCAGAGACTCTAAGCTTGCTGAGGCCCGAGTCCCGGTGCACACACAAGGTGACCTTTCTCCTACTCAGCCCAGAACTCTCTTTTTTCTCTCTCTTGCTCCTTCTTCCCCTTTACAAAGAAATATTTCTATACCCTTCATCCATCCCTCCTTATAACTTCAAAATCTTTATCCATGCTAATTCAAACAGAACACTTCAATAATTTGGAGAATCATGCGTAAGGAAGAAACAAGTTTATTGATCACTAAGGCTGGTTCATGTAGCATGGGTCATTGAAACAAAACAGGGATCTTTTCGGCCCAAAAGGTTTGACAAAAGGTGATGCAACTTGTGCATTGAAATGGGTGGCTTTGAAAAAGGCTCAAACGATTTTTAAACAGGTGCCTAAATCACTTCAGAATTTTGAAAACCTTTCTCTGTTTTGCCTCAAGTTTTCCTCAGGTTGGTTCTAGTGATTGAAATCAACTTGGTCACTTGTACTTTGTTTTCGAAAATTGTTTTTTTTTAAAGAAAGATTCTCATCCATTCAATACTAAGCATCTGAACTAATATATTTCTCCAGAAAGTGAATCATGCTATTCATATGATCAGGGGTTTTTACTGGTATTTTCCAAGTCTTTATTGGGTTTTTCTGGTGAATTCTAAAAAAAACAGAGGTTTCAGATCCATGCATAAAAAGTATCCCACCCCAAACTTAAATTTTTTTAAATCCCCTTAAAATTGCATGAAGAGTATCCCACCCCAAACTTAAAAACATGCTTTGTCCTCATAGCAGCAGTAAACATAGGAGTGATAGAGAGACTTCCCTGACTTTCTGGGTGGAGTGAGGTTGGATGGATCTCCCTTAGTGGCTTTTGCATTCTGCTCTCATGGGTTAGTGATAAAAAATTTGCATGATTTTCCGCAATTGAAAATGAAAATTAAGTAGAAGTGTCTCTCAGGCATAAAATGTGTCTTAAAAAGAATACCTGTAGTGGAGGTTCTGTTGCCTCACCTCTGTAGTGGTTGTTTTTTCTCAAGGCAGTGGCGCCGGCGTGCCAGAATATGGCGCGGGCACGCCACGTAATTTCATCAATTCTGCAGATCTTGAATGATTTTTTCAATTTTTCCACTTTGGACAGGTTAGTATCAGTGACAGGCAGATTCAGAGTCATTTTTCACACATTTTCATTGGAAGAATTATTAAAAGCATGCTTTGAGACAAATCAATTGAGAGTAGAAATTAAAATTTCATTAATATGAATAGAGATTGAGTACATATTAATGAAATTACATTAAATCACATTCTCAAACATAATCACACACAAAGCAAGATCATACAAAAGTTCAAGAAAACAAGGAAAAGTTCAAAATATATGGCAAGAGCTGAAAAATTCTACACTTCTTCCTCATCATCTTCTTCTTCCATTTTCCAGTTTTGAGTTTTTAATAATTTTTTTTTGTGTTTTTCTATTTTTTTGAAAGCTGTAAATTTTTAATCTAACCCTATTCCTATCCTAGGTCTATCAAAGTTTCATTCAAATTTAAACAAGTCCTAAAAATTTTGAAAAAAAACTATCCTAACCTACTCAAAAAAAAAAATTCCAGCAAATTCAAAAACTCCTACTCCGATTTTTACACTACCTACTGATCCATGTGATC
Organism: Aristolochia fimbriata; assembly: GCA_019845555.1. Taxonomy (NCBI): domain Eukaryota; kingdom Viridiplantae; phylum Streptophyta; class Magnoliopsida; order Piperales; family Aristolochiaceae; genus Aristolochia; species Aristolochia fimbriata. Next base: position 26,763,954 of record CM034079.1, read on the forward strand.
TGATCCACCAGGATCGAATGGAAACTGGAACCATCCACGCTTGAGGGTGTTTTTGACTTTGGAATGTGTTGCATGGTTATTCAAACTTTTGAGTAAAGAGCTGGTCACTCTTTCTCTTTTCTGGTTGGCTTTTAACTTGTTTTGCTCATTTATTTTTAACCAAGTTTTCTTCACACTGCCCAGACCTAATAAAATTTTAATTTCAACTTTTGTGGGTGGTTTATAGGGCTGGATAATGAAGAAATCAATATCTAATGAGAGGAAAGAATGTTCATTATCCTTGGTGTCCTCTATCCTAACTTCTTTATGTTGTTCATGGGGTTTCTCTTCTTGTTCTACCCCATTCCCTTTTTTCTCTTTTTCATCTTCTTCTTTTATCTCTATGATCTTTGCATCTTCTCCCTCTTGAAGTTTCTGAAAATCAAAGTAACTCTCAGCTCTCTCCATTGTATCTTCCTCTATGAGTTCTGATATGACAGTGGCCATCTGTCCTATTCGTATTTCCAGATTTCTGATGGAAACTTCTTGATTCTTTAGGATTGCTTCTTGAGCATCAAGCCTGGCTTCAGTCTGAGAATCTCTTTTTTCTTTATTTTCTAGGAACTTTGAAAACATCTCCTCAAGTCTGGCTCTTTGTGAATTATCAATGGCTTCTAAACTAGGTTGCTCATTAGGTGGATTTAACATAGTATCTATTTGTACAGAATAGTTATCCACTAGAGTGGTCAGCCTAGACCAGTCTTCTTGAGGTTGAGGGGAAGAATTATGATAACAATGATCATTATACACAGGAGGGGGCTCATATCTGAACATGGACGATTGCCCATGTGACCAATTGTCCTTCCAATTATTTTCAAAATACTGATTTTCATATTGCCTAGAGAAATAATCATCATGCTCTCTTCTATAGAAATCATTAGGTTCATTATCAACAAAAGAACATGATACGTCAGATACACCTCTCCATGGATCATAACTTGAAGATGCATATGGTTGGGGAAATTCTGAATATGAGTTAGGATATGAACTTATCTCATTCTGCACGTCTTGCCACCTCTCATCTGAGTGCTCTTTCCAGTTCCAGATTGGGTTCATCTAGTGGCTCACCACTAATTCTGACTTTCATGCATAAATCTGGTTCAACCTGAAAAGATAAAAAAAATTTTAATCTCAATCAACAAAATAAAATTCACTTAAACTTACTCTCAATTCAATGGTCCCCGGCAACGGCGCCAAAAACTTGTTGGGTATCTAGCAAGTGCACAAGGTCAGCAAGTAATATAGACTTCTAGAGTCCAGATATCGATCCCACAGAGACCTTGATGAGAGCCTAATCTAAGCAAATAATTTTCTATTGACTGAGGTGAAAAAAGTTGTGGGTTTAGAGAACATGAAAAGAAAAACAGAATTTAAACCTTTTGGAAAACTTATGAAGATGAGATGTTGGGGAAAAATGTCAATCCCTCCTAGTTGTTAATATGCAGAATTCTGATTTTATAGCTCAAGTACCCTTACCTTAACTGAGCTTTTGAAAACCTGGTTACCCATATACAGGAAATAAGTTTCACCTATTCTCTGAACTCCATCACAATCCGGAAACATTCAGATCCTAGGTGCACAAATATAAAAGCTTGAAGATCAACTCTTATTCAGAACAAGGGTTATAAAAAGTCACATCACTTTTCCACTAGTCTCCAGCACAATCTGGAAACAACTAGTTAGAAAAGCAAGTTGTTTTAGAAAACAGGAATCCGATAACTAACCCAACTCTCTACTGAAATTTAACTTCTCTATTCGAACCTCATTAAATTCCAGAATTGAATTCAGATCAGAAATAAGCAATGAACTCAATTTCTAAAAACAAAAGCAAGGTACATTATTGCTATAGAATTCAGAACTTAAACATACAACAAACTAGGAGTTCATGACTTTCCCCAACAAAGAGATACTACTCCATGCTAATAAAACAAAAGCAGAGATATGATTCAATTACATCCATGAGCATGAAAAGAAAAAGAAGTAAAGAAGACCCCTTTGAGGACTGCCCTTAGCCTCCTCTCCTACCTTGGCTACAATCTTCTCTCTCTCTATCTCTCTCTCAACCAACTACAAAACATTAAAAACCTAAACTACAAAATATTCTAAGAGCTGGAAATCGTAATTGGAACTCAAAAACTGGATCCCTTGAGCTCTGCCTCAGACCCCTTTTTATACTTGAAACTCTGCCCAGGCCTTGTAATTTCTGCCTCTGTCCAAGGGTGTGAATTGTGACTTTCCGACATCAGAATTGCATGAAATTACATCAAAATCTTCTTTTTGAAGTCCTTTCCTTGCTCACAAAGTTTGAATCAATTCTGAGTTGGGAAACTCGAGATATGAGGGAAGGAAGTTGCCTGATTTCTGCTGCCAACTTCTGCACGGGTCCACCACTTTGAAGATGTGTAACTCGAGAATCCTGCCTTGGATTGACCTGCAATTTCGTGACAAGATCCTCTGTAGTACCAGGAAACTTCGTTCCAAGTTTGGCTTCAATTGGAACTGTGAAACTCCTTCTCTGATCTTCACAAAATTCGGATTTATCTCCTTCCATTGGCAGCAGATTCCTGTTTTGAATTAACTTCTTCTTTTGGACCATTCAATGCATCTGGACTTAAGTAAATTACCTTAAACTCTTCGTGGGCACCTTCCTTAGACGTCTGAGACTCCTTCTCCCAAGTTTGAATTTGATTTGATTGCAGGTTCTCGAGATTTTCGTATTTTCAGCTGCTGAGACATCGGCGCGACCGAGCCGAATTATGGCGCGGTCGCACCATCGAACCCGATATCCGTTTGTCAGGACACCTCTTGGCGCGGTCGCACCAAACTATGCTGAGATTTTGCACGGTCGCACCAAACTATGCTGAGATTTTGCGCGGTCGCGCCGGTCCTTAGGCATTTACTTGGTCCCCGTATGACAACTTCTCTTTCTGCTTTTAGCTCCCTTTGGCGCGGTAGATCCCTCCAGTGGCGCGGTAGATCCCTCCAGTGGCGCGGTCGCGCCAATTCACATTCCCCTATCATTGGCTTTCATGACTGTTAGGTCGTTAGGAATTTTTCCACATTAATTTGAATTTTCGAGGATTTATCTGGCGCGGTCGCGCCATTCTCTTTTTGGCTTGTTTTTTGTTCTTTTTCCTTCTTTTTCCCTCAAAATCCAGATTTTCTTCTTTTACCGGGTACCTGAGACATAAAACATGTATTTGAGTTATATTTGTCACTTTCAAGCTCATAATCAACTTAAATTAGGAATTTATGATCAATAATTCATGCCTAAATAAGTGTCTTTTGGACACTTATCATCCAGCATTAAGTGTTGAGGGAGCTCCAATCCAGAAAGATCCAAAGGCTCGTCCAAAGTCGGGTTGAGCCGGCTTTCCTGTGCGGGAATCAACTGAGCTCCTCCTCTAATAGTCCCCTGAGACGAACCTGGTAGAGCAAGAGGAGCCGAAATTGCCAAGGGTTCGGGTTGTTCCAGCTGAAGAACTGAAGTGCTAGGGACATCAGACAAATCCTCGGACGGCTTAGGAACACCACTTCGGATACGCTTGTGGAAAGGCGGAGGAGTGAAAATCGGAGGCTGAATGGGCGACTTCCGCTTGGCTGGAGCCTTCTTCTTCTTCTCCTTAGAGGCTGGAACTGAAGGCGCCGGCAAACCAAGGACCGCTGATTCAGTCTCGTCCCTCGGCGCAGATGGTTCCTTCAGTACTATACCCTTCACTTTTGAAGCCAGTAACTTGTCCGTCGCTACTTTCGGTCGCGGCTGCTTAGCCTTTGCTTTGCCCTTCTTGGCTTTGGTGGAGGCCGGCTGATCAGGACATGGGCGGAGAGCCATTCGATCATGATCTGTTGCGTCGTCATCACTTTGGGCTCGTAGCAATTCGGACTGGGATGCAGATGCGCCAACTCGAGTAAGGCATTTCCACTCGTGCTAAAAAAAAAAAAGCGAGAGGGCAACATCAGCAACAAGAAAGAGAAACTGAAAGGGAAAAGAGGTAAAAGCTCACATACCTCAAAGAGAGGGACTACGTGCTCAAGCCATGATTCCTTAAAACTCAGTGTGACGCCGGGATCTACATCGGCGCCCATGCAAACTGGCACTGCCACATGACCAAAAGGCCTCACAACGCTGATTCTCCACAACTCCAAAAGCGCCGAAAGAGAGTCTGCCCTGCGCTGGTCAGAAATGAGCAGACCAGGGAGATCTTGGCAAAAGCCAAACTGCCGAGAAAACCTGTGAGGACTGTAAGGCTCAACCGCCAGAGTATCACGCTGCCGATAAACCAAGAAAGTTGATCGAACACACAGAAAGTAATCTGATTCGATCGACGAAGTCATGTGACCCCTCACGTCGAGAAGAATGCCAGAAGGAAGAGCTTCAGCAGGATACCAGGTCTTGATCGAGTTCCTCCAAAATAGTGCACGAGCTTCAGTTGGAGTAAAGTGCTGAACGAGCCCCAGATTCCGATGAACCATCATGAGGGGACTGGAGCCTTCACTAGGGTCTGCACCATGAGTACCGAAGCGTTGTGCCAGCCAGACGCAAAGGAATGGCCAAGCTATGCGGCCTGGGGAGAAAATGCTGAAGATGTGCCAGAGCCGCCCCAGCTAAGCCTACCTTAGTCCCGCTCGCCTTAAAACATGCCATCTTGAAGGTATCAGGCCGCATATCAAAACCCGACATAGGGATGACACAGCGACATAGCCAAAGTGCCAGAAACGCTGCCAAGTATACTTCGTCTGCAAGGGCCTCAGGTACACCAAGGTCAATAAGAACCTTTTTTTGAATAGGCGAACAATCTCTACCACGGAGTTCCACCATCTTGCTGCGATCAACCCAAGGGTCAGAAGAAGGAATGACCCCCTCCTCGGTACGAAACCAGAAATCCGCCCAATCCGAAAAAGATACGGCAGGACCCTTCTTGTCTCCTGGGTTGCGACGACAGTAAATCCTGTAAAACGCCAGCAGTAGAAATGGTGCACTCTCCGGCAACGGCAAAGCCCGGACGGCAGTAAAATCAGCCACAGCTGGCACCACCTCATCATAAATAGACCCTGAAATGGGCAGTCCACAAAGGTGATGTAAGTCCCATAAAGAAATGGATAACTCCCCACCTCGAGTGAAAATTGTGTTCGTCGACGGGCACCATAGCTCCAAGAAAGAATGGATCACGTGAGGGGAACACTGATAGCTAAAGGCTGAAGCATGGAGTGCAGACAAGAGGCCCAGCCTGGCCAAAATCTACGGACACGTATGAACAATAGTGCAAGTCCATTCGAAGAAAAAAGGCACGTGCCCAGGAAAAGGAACCGGTGCAGGGTCTGAGTTGTCCCAAGTGCCGAACCGAGGACTATGAATTGATAGCTCGAGTGTTGTGTACGCGGCTAACTTATGCAGAGGACTCAACAAAACGTTCCCCTCAGCTTGGTGTGGAGGAAAGGTTGCTTTTCGCATAGGATAACAAAGCTGGTCGTCCTTGACCACTGGACGACTCCACAAATCATGCATACTCTTGGGCGTAGGTGCAGCTACGGATTGACCACCAAAAACGGATTCGCCATGAGGTAACAACATCGACTTTTCTTGCCCGTTTGAATCTCTAACCCGCAGGCAGCGTCGCGCAACACCGTCAGACAGAACAGAGACATCCGAGAGGGTCAGACCAAGAAGGGAAACTGAAGCCGATGAGGTAGACATCTGCGACAAAACAGGAAAAGTCAGGTACGCAATCCACCTCTCCCTAAATCAAAAAAAAAAAATGCATCCCCTGCGATCAAAAGCAAAGTCGCAGATAAAAAAAAAGGGGGGGAACCTGCGACAAAAAAAAAAAAAATCGAAGTCGCAAGGAAAAAAAAAAGCGGGCGACAAAAAGAACCAGTTGCCGATCAAGAAAAAAAGAACGGAGAAACAAAAAAAAGAGAGTGGGCAAAACTCAAAGGGTCTACAGGTTCTCTTCTGCTCGAGAAGCCAATCTCGCGCCCAGCGACAGAGCCGGACGCGACCAAAAGAATTTGGCACTCCGCGACCGAGCCGGGTGCGTTCAAAACAAAGTCGCTGCACCCGGCGACCAAGACGGGTGGAGCACATCGCCAGGCTTGCGACCAGCCACAAAACCAGCAGCCGCGATCAAAACAAGTGTCCGGCGACCGAGCCGAGCACCCTTCGGAGTTCTGCGACCAGCCAAACAACCGGCCGCGATTAAAACCAGTGCCCGGCGACCGAGCCGAGCACAGGTCAAACATTCACGCCCCAGCAAACAAACCAGGCATGAGCAAAAAAAGAACACAGTCCAATGACTGACGACCAAATCGAACACAACCAAACAGAGGACTCAACATCTGGCGACAGAGCCAGATGCCGCACATTCGAACCCAGCGCCGGACGACTGAGTTGGACGGGAAACGAATGTTGCGAAACAACAAACAAGTGTCCGGCGGAGCACTACTCAAAACTCCGCGACCAGCCACTTAGCTAGCCGTGACCAAAGCAAGTGCCCGGCGACCGAGCCGAGCACAATTCAAAACTGCGCGACCGAAAACAAAGATGGACGCGGCCAAACAACACCCGACGACCGAGCCGGGTGCCGTTCAACAAATTCCTGCAACCGGCAACCAACCCGGACGTAGCCAACATAACCAGGTACGTAACTCTTCTCTGAACAAAAAAATAAGAGAGGCAACGACAAAAAGAAGCAGTCGCTAAACAAGAAAAAGGTCGCGACAAAAAGAAGTCGTCGCTAAAAAAAAAAGAGCGACGACAAAAAGAAGCAGTCGTAAGAAATAAAATAAAAAAGTCAACACAACTCGCACCCGGCGACCCTTGCCGGTTGCGACTTCAACACAACTCGCACCCGCCGACCCTTGCCGGCTGCGACTTCAACACAATTCCCACCCGGCGACCCTTATCGGCTACAACCTCAGAACAATTTGCATTAGCAATCAACTCTGCCCGACTGCGACCAGACTGCTACTTGCACCCGGCGACCAAGTTAGGTACACTAGCGCAGACATTCTGCCTCCTGGCGACCAAGCCGGGATCAGCCGAAATTCAGCACCTGGCGACAGAGCCCGGCGCGGCCCAAATCAACTTCAGCACCTGGCGACAGAGCCAGGCGCCACACAAAATTACAATGTTTGGCACAAAAACTGTCAGTTTGTCACTTTGACGAACTGACAGACACTTAGAGCACGAGAAAGAGAGGAAAAAAATCGTGAAAAATAAAAAAAATAAAAAAAATAAAAATTAAAGAAAGAGACTGAGGGAGGAGTCGAAAATGAGAGGAGAGAAAAAGAAGAAGGAAGAAGAAGGAAGAGAAGAAAAAAAAAGACAGTGGGAAACCCGGCTGACTCGAATTCAATCCGAGGCTTCCAGGATAACAATTTCTTTACAGTACCTTTGAATTGGATTCGCAGAGAATTCTGACTCAAGCCAGGAGCTCAGAGAAAATGGCAGACAACCAACAGCAGCCTCCCAAAGTCGTAGTTCGTAGACTGTCTCCCAGAACATAGTGGCAGATAGTATCCCAAAGCACAGGCTGACAGAATATGCCAAATCAAAGACAGTGTCTCAAATCGTGGACTGACAGGAGGTGCTAGATCGCAGACAGTCAAGAAGAAAAAGTGGATTCTTTAGAGCAGGTTCACGGGAGAAATTAAAGGAAGTCAATTAATTCCTCTGTTATGGGAATTAATTGGCAAAAGTTAACAGTGAAGAGAATTAGGGTGGGGCCCACACCCCTTAATTGAGGAGGCACGACTTGGGGGAAAACCCTAGGTCAGCGCCAAACCAATTAGGGCGGGACCCACACTCCTTGATTGAGAAGGCACGACCTGGGAAAAAACCCTAGGTCAGCGCCAGACCAATTAGGTCAGGGCCCGCAATGCGTCCCCTCTTCTCCTGCGCTAAAGCAACTCTGCCGAAGCAGAAGGTCACTGATGAGTCACCGCCAAGCAGGGCGGGGCCCACGGCGCTGCCTCCCCTCTTCTCTTACGCATATTCCTTCTGCCAAAGTCGGAGGTCGCGGATGAGTCAGCGCCACACAGGGTAGGGCCCACGACGCTGCCTCCCCTCTTCCTCTGTGCTCAAGCAGGTTTTTTTTGAGGCAGGAGGTCGCTTGGAGTCGGCCACCTGCAGGCGAGGCCCAGCGCCTTTGCCTCCCTCTTCCCCTGCGCTGAAATAGTTCTGCCGAACCAGGAGGTCGCTGATGAGTCAGCGCCATGCAGGTCGGGGCCGACGGCGTTGCCTCCCCTCTCCCTCTTTGCCGCTCCTCCCTCTTCCCCTGCCCTTTTGAAGTAGTTCTCCGGCCCGGGGTCCGCAGATGAGTCCCGCCCACCGCAGGCGGGGCCCACGGCGCCCCCCCTCTTTTCTTCTGTGATTCCATCCTGCCCGAAGCCGGTTCGTCCGGATGAGTCAGGCGCCACATAAAGGGGGCCTTTGCCTCCCCTCCTCCCTCCCCCCCCGTAGTTCTGCCCGAGGCGGAGGTGTTGATGAGTCAGCACCATGCAAGGTAGGGCCCACGGCACTGCCTCCCCTCTCCTCTTGCGCAGATTCTACCCTGCCGAAGCCGAATTTCGCCGGATGAGTCAGCGCCACATAGGGCGGGGCCCATTGCCTTTGCCTTCCCTCCTCCCTCCCGGCGGGCGGTTCTGCTTTGAAAGCGGGAGGTCGGCCCGATGAGTTAGCACCATGCAGAGCGAGGCCCACGACATTGCCTCCCCTCTTCTCCTGCGTAGATTCCATCCTGCCGAAGCCGAATTTCGTCGGATGAGTCAGCGCCACATAGGGCGGGGCCCACTGCACCGCCCTCCATCTTCCCCTGCGCAGAATCAATTCTGCCGAGGCAGAGAGTCGCTGATGAGTTAACGCCATGCAGTCTCTCTTTTCTCCTGCGCTGAAGCAAGTCTACTAAAATAAATTCCACCGAAGAAGCCATTCTTGCAGAGGTGGGACCCACGATACGTCCTCCCCTCCTCTCTTGCACAGAACAAAGTCTGGCAGCAAGCATTGAAATTTGTCAAAGATCGCCGAAATGCCGACTCCAGACTCCAAAACACAGCTTCTAACCACAGCATGGCAGCAGACTCAATTCAGGTGCCTTTTACTTCCCCTATACTGGTACGTACATCCGTATACGTACATAAAAAAATAAATAATTAAATAAATAAATATTGTAAATAGCTCTAAAATAGCAAGAGAGCCAAAAAAAAATAAAAATAAAATACATACAATGTGTACAAAAATATACACTGTCCTAAAAAAACAAGAGGACTAAAGAGCATAAAAGATAAACAATCCTAAAAGAGTAAGAGGATAAAAAAAAAAGTGTGTGTGTGTTGTGTTCGTCCATCTTCACATTCGAAACTTGATCGTTTTCTCCAAAACGAACAAGTCTCGAAGGGGGCAATCTGTATGCACCAAAATGTGCATGACCCAAATTCAACAAGTCCACGAGTCCACTATTCCCGTAAACAAGGTTCGTGCACAGGCCTCGACGATTCTCAAGGTCATCCGACACAGCCCATCGCCGGATCCATCCGTCTCGCTGCATCATCGACACACTGAATCATCTCACTAGTAGAAAACCTATTTTTGGGTACTGGTATAGAAGAACTAGTCACCAATAAGTAACAAATGGTGACTGGTTTTGCTTATTTGCGAAGGGTTAAAGCTACGAGTCGCCAAAATTATTTTATAGCGACTGGTTTTCCCTATGGCGACTGACCACATCAGTCACTATAGATTGAGAAGTAATGGTGACTGGATACCAGTCATTATAAATTATGCAATTGCGACTGGTAGACAGTCGACATAAGTAAAGGTTATTAGTGACTGGTATGCATTTGGTAAACAATGCGCCAATTATTACATAATAATGACCGATAAAACAGTCTCCCAAATGTTGAAGTATGGCTACTAATAGACAGTCCCTATTATCAATAATTAGCGACTGATAAAATAGTCTTCGTTACACATTATAATATGCCGACCGGTGGACGATGGACTGTCCCCGATTAGCGACATCACAACAGATTAATCAAATGCCAACATTTTCCATTAATAAAACTTAATTATAATTTAAATATTTAAATAAAAAAAACTTAATGTAAAACTTAATTAATCTAAATTATAGTTGGAATTTTTTCATCAACTATATGATTACCAAATAATTTACAAATAATGCATTTTAATTGATCAATAATTTCAAACCTTAATTTTTTAATTTAATTTTATATATATTCATATTTATATACATACACATTATGTATATATATACATATAATTAAAGAGATTTGTTCTAATGATAAAGGGGCACATGTGAACCTGCCCACGAATAAAAAAAAACAGCCCATGAATAAAAAAACCAGCCCACAAATTAATTAACCAGCCTATAATTAATAGTTTTTTTTATTATCGTGGCCAATATTTTGAAAACCAAACCGGTCATCAAACCGGTCATCAAACCGGTGGGAGGTCTGATTTTGGTTTAACTAGTTCAATTGGGTTCATCCGGTGGTTAGACCGGATATGCATCATTTTTAAATAAAAAAAATATCATAACAAGTTCTAGTGTTCTTCTACGGTCTACCTCCACTAAAAATATTTTAAAATAAAATAATTATTTAAAATTTTAATAAGTATCATCTAAAACAAATCATATATTTGAGATCAAATGTAATTAAACTTCTTTGCGATTTAGTTTTAAACCTAGAAGTTGGACCAACGGTAACCAAACCGGTTGAACTGGTTCTTCCCGTGCTGCATCCCCTTCCAGCTCGATCGCGTGCGTCCAGCAGTGGTGGTTGCGATCTACTCCTTGCTCCCGTTCATCCCTGTCCTTTCTATCCAAGAAGTATATGGGCAAAATTTACATCTACAGTGTTTTTTACAATACAGCTTGGTGGCTTATTAATGGTTCGATCCCTACGTTTCTTCAATTTCTGACTGTAAGTTTCTTGTTTGATTAACATTCCTCCTGTTGTGATTTAATATACATGTTCACAATGGATTCCTACCTTGCTTTGACATAAAGACGACAACTCAACACCACCCACTATCTTACGTGTCAATCACTATGACTGTATGCCTTAGAAATTTGTACACACATTGATAATTACCTTTCAACCGCAAGTAATTGGAGATGCAAGTCACTTATCGTATTATTCTTTTTTCTGCTCAGAACAACATAATTCATCCGTTTGCTGAGCTTGGAAATAAAACCATTGTAAGGCTGATCCTTGATTATTTAATTCTCTTTTACATTGGTGTTTATTTCTGTTGATAATAATACAACATAATTCATGCATCTGCTGGCATTGTGTTTTATCGGGTAGCTTAGTGGCCTCATGTTTAAATAGGTAGTTTAGTTGGCATCATGTTGAGTTTGGTAGTTTAGTTGGCATCATTTTGAGTAAAATAGTTTGGTCGGCATCATGTTCAGTCAGATAGTTTGGTTAGAATCATGTTTAATCCAGCAGTTTAGTTTGTATAATGTTTAATGAGACAATTTAGTTGGCATCATGTTCAATCAGGTAATTTAGTTGTCATATTGTTTAATTAGCCAGTTTAATTGGCATCATGTTCCTTGAGAAGCGAATGATACACCAGATGAGCTAGTTAGAATTAAGGTAACGGATCAGCACCTTGCTTTCAGCTTTTCTCTTCCCATTTTGGTCAGAATCCGTAGTCCCTGGCCTTTGCTGCCTTCTCCGGATTATCTCCTTGACCTGTCCTTATACTCTCTATCCTTTCAGGTTTCTTAATGAATCCCATATTTTCATCATTTCAAAAAATGAGGATTATTTTTATGTATTATATAATGATTCCTGGAGCCTGGCTTCTCTTTGTTTGTCTCAATCATTCTATTTACAGGAATAATGTGAATGTGGTCCAATATGGATGCTCAATCCAAGGTTCAGTTATTTGTAGTAATGTGAATCTCCAAGAGCGTGTGGTTCTGAAGGACTGTCAGTTTTTTCTGTATAGCTGTTGATCAATGGACTTACATTTTAAAGGGTTAGTATTTTATAGAGCACTAGTGTCCCCGTAATGTTCACTTACCACTTTTTTTAATCCAAAGTAAGTTCCTCTAAGGCCATATTGAATTAAGCTTACGACGAACGTCTTGATAGATGAGCTCTAGCTTGCAGTAGCCCGACTAAATTCATCTTTTACTAATGAATGTCCTGATGCCTGTAGGTGTTCTTTATAAATATTTTTGTTGACTAATGGATTTTCTAGCGGATAAGAGCTGGATGTTCAAGTACCCCACTAAGTTCAGTCGATGTGAACAATCATTTGTTGATGGAGTTATGTTCTTTGTGGACTATGCAAAGCGAAACAAGGGCATCACTGGGAAAGGGGTCATGTTGTGTCCTTGTGCGAAGTGTGAGAACCAATTTAACCAGGATACAGAAGTGATTGCTTTTCACATTGTTAAGGACGGATTCTTTTCGAGGATACACTACGTGGAACTTACATGGGGAGTCACATAAACGACGACGGGAAGAAAACCTGGATGACGTTGGACATCAAAGAGAAATGGAATCAATGTTGATCGATGCTTTCGCCCAAGGTAACACCGGTGGACCAGCAGATGTGGAATGCAAACATTTAGAAGCATCAAAGTTTAATGAGATGTTGGATGAAGCCATGAAACCCTTATATGGAGGGTGCAACAAGTACTCTAAGTTATCATTTATGGTGCATTTGTTTCAGTTAAAGTGTCTGCACAAGTGGAGAAATAAGTCCTTTTCGGATGTACTGGGACTACTTAAGGATGCTTTTCCTGCAGATAACTCACTCCCTTCAAATTGGTATGAATCAAGGAAGTTGATGTCTGACTTGGGATTGAATTATCACAAAATTCACGCTTGTCAAAACGATTGCACACTATTTCGGAATGAATATGCATATTTAAGTAAGTGTCCTAAATGTGGAGCATCGAGATGGATGGAGAACAAAAATGCTAAGCGTGGGAAAACAAGTTCACCGGTTAAAGTTCTCCGTCATTTTCCTTTAGTGCCTAGGTTACAAAGGATTTACATGTCAAAAAAAACAGCCAGTGTAATGATATGGCATTATCCAGTGGGAACAACGGAGGATGGCAAGATGTGTCATCCAAGAGACTCAATAGCGTGGAAGCATTTTGATGCACAACATTCGGCGTTCAGCAGTGATCCTCGTAGTGTGAGACAAGGTTTGGCTAGTGATGGTTTCAGCCCATTCAAAATATGTTCTGGATCAAGCCATAGCACATGGCCTGTTGTTTTAATTGTCTACAATTTGCCTCCATGGTTAGCTATGAAGCAATCCTTCTTTATCATGTCTCTTCTGATTGATGGACCAAAATCTCCCGGGAATGACATCGATGTGTACCTACAACCGCTAATTGATGAGCTGTAGATGTTATGGGGTGGAGTGCGTACATTTGATGCAGAGAAAGGGGAGTATTTTCAAATGCGTGCTGCTGTCATGTGGACAATTAATGACTTCCCGGCCTATGGGATGCTTTCAGGTTGGAGTACTAAGGGGTACACAGCTTGTCCAACATGTCACATATTTCACGGATCTATTTACTTGCCTTGCAGTCGTAAATGCGTCTACTTACGCCATCGAAGGTTTTTGCCAGACAACCACCCATGGAGGGTAGACAAGAAGTCATTTAATGGTGAAGTTGAGAATGATCAGGCGCCCCATGCTCTAACAGGAGAGCAAATCATACAACAATGGAACGGTTATGAGAATGTCCGTTTTGGTAAGGCGCCTAAGGTGGGTGTACATGCACTTAAAGACGGGAATACATTGTTGCCCAGCGGTTGGAAAAAAAAGAGTATTTTCTTTGACCTTCCATATTGGGGAACATTGTTGCTTCGTCATAACTTTGATGTGATGCATGTTGAGAAAAAAATTTGTGAAAGCATAATAAATACAATTTTACAGAAGGATGGGAAAAGTAAGGACAACGTAAAAGCAAGAATGGACTTGGAGAGGTTGAATATTCAGAAAACCCCTACACCCAAAGCCGTCAAGGAAAAAAAACGAGAGTTTTGTTATTCCACATGCTTCCTATCAAATGTCCAAGTCAGAGAAGGAGCGCTTTTTAAAAGTGTTAAAGGACTTAAAACTACCAGATGGGTTTTCCTCAAATATTTCAAAGAATGTTCGTGTACGGGAAGGGAAACTTGTTGGCCTGAAGAGTCATGATTGTCATGTGTTGATGCAGCAACTACTTCCTCTAGCCTTGAGGACAACTGTGACTAAGCCTGTTGCTACTGTCTTGATAGAATACTGCCACTTTTTTAAAGAGTTATGCTCCAAAACAGTTGAGTTGAATAGACTGGAAGCATTAGAGCAAAAGATTCCAATAATATTGTGTAATCTCGAAAAGATTTTTGCACCTGCCTTCTTTGATGTTATGGTGCACTTAACCATACACCTAGCTACAGAAGTTAAGGTGGCTGGCCCGGTTCAGTATCGTTGGATGTACCCGATTGAGAGGTATCTTTTGATGTTAAAAAATTACATCCGCAACAAACACAGGCCTGAAGGATCCATTGCAGAGGGTTACTTAATGGAAGAAGTGACTACGTTTTGTGCTCGGTATGTGGATGGCATGGAAACAAAATTGAATAGGCCTGTCCGTTATGAGGAGGGACCGATAGGTGCGGGAACATCTTTCTTGATGATAGCAAATGAGTCCTATCAGGCACACCGCTTTATACTATTCAACAACGACAATGTTATGCCTTACATAGAGTAAGTAAACACCCTTTTAAATAAAAATACCTAGTTTTCCTTTAGTTATTATGATAACCTTAAACAATGCACTGTGAAATGTAGTGAGCACAAGACTGCGTTGAAACGTCAACATCCCCAATGGAGTGAGAGTCGTTTACAATTGGAGCAGCATAACGTGTTTGTGCAATGGTTCAGGGAGCATGTATGCACTTAATGAGTTGCCTCAATTCTTCTTAACTTTGTTGTTTTAGATATTGCTATTGTACAAACTACATTGGTTGCCCTTTAATGCATTGAAGGTGAATAGGTTAAGGGAGAGAAAGCGACTAACTAACGAGATTATCTCCTTATCACGAGGTCCCCAACATTGTGCAATGTCTTATTCAGGGTATTTTGTGAAGGGGTATAAGTTTGACATTAAGTTGGTCGATAATTCACGAGCAACCCAGAATAGCGGGGTAGCAGCCATTGGAGAAGAGGATGAGATATTTTATGGATTGTTGGAGAGCGTGCAAGCAATCACGTATGGGTGCGAAGATCCAATCTACCTATTGAAGTGTCATTGGTTTGATTCAAAGATAGGTAGTGGTTTAGAGGTTGATGAATTCGGGTGCACATTGGTGAATACAAAACAAACAAGTTTCGAAGATGAACCATTTATCTTCCCAAGTCAAGCCCAACAGGTGTTCTACTCCGATGATCCATGTAGAGAAGGTTGGAGTGTAGTTTGCAGATGGAAACCAAGGGATACTTACGATGTACCAGGCAATATAGGGAGTAGAACCAATGAAGATGATGATGAAGATGTGTTGAGAAATGCAGATAGGGAGAGTACAATGGGAGTGTTACAGAATGTTGATGGTGAAATTGTCTGGGTTCGAGCAGATTTGGGTCCTGGTGTGCTTGTAGATGAAAACTTGTTAAAACTACCTGACTAAGTGACAATAAGTATTGATATTGTTGTATCTTGACATCTTAGGGTTTTTCAACTTTTTCCATTAATGTTTGTTTTGTTTTTAATGGGTATGTCTGATTTTAGTATTTTCTAACTAAGGTGACACTAGTAGAATATAGGGATGAATTTTCATTACTACAATTGATTGTGATGGAAGAGTCTGCTTCAGCTACTGCAGGTACAGAAAAATCTTGAAGTATAACTTGCAGCCTAGTTAAAGAAGGAGATGATGGAAACTGTGGGTCAACTGCTGTTTGTGATACAATTTGCCTTCAGGTATACACTCTGTGGACTGAATCCCAATTGACTGTTAAGGTTTCAATTTCTGTGTGAACCTGTGCACCAACTGAATGGTCACATGTGAGAGTTATAATAGGTCTTGATTTCAAATCTTTTTGGGGCATTTGATTTCAAAGAATGTAAGATGTTTTTTATTTCTGTCTCTGTCTTTCCTGAATGCTACTTTTTGTAGCATTTCTAAATGGAACTTCTTTTAAGTAGCTTATTTTATTGATGATGCCTCAACTAATTACATTGGATGATTGTTTTTTACATATTCATGCCATGTTGATGCCAAGAAAACTATACTGCAGAGCGCATGGTTTTGGCAGCCTCGGGAGTGGACCATGAGCATTTCATGGAAATTGCTGAGCATTTGTACTAGTGTCAATCCGGTTTCCCTTTTTAAGATGCGTCAGAGTAAGATCCAATATTCTACGAATAACTGTACCACAGTGGATTTCATTACACAAAATCCCTCACATGCTACATATCCAACACATTTGTCATTTGCTCCTCTTGGTACCTCTAACAACCATGCCTACAAATAACATTTGGCGAACACGTAGCTCCTTCTACTCTCCACTCCACACGCGATGTCATTCCCATTGGCTTGAAATCAAATACCATGCCTACAAACACCATTTGACGAACACGGAGCTCCTTCCTTGACTCTACATGTCTGTCCTCATCCAAACCACCCTGAGCCCTATAAATTTGCTTCGTCCCCTTCGTCCGTCTACCACTAACCCCAATCTTCCTTCTTCTATACCTCCTTCACTACTCTGATCGACCACTTCCCTTCTACAATGGCATCGCCTCCCCCACCCAACCAACCACCTTAGGCCTCCCAGACCCTTTCAGAAAGAGCACACCCCAGCTAATGCCAAATCCTAACATCCAAAACCACACCGGCTACAATTGAAACATTACCTCCTACCTTGAACCTCTTCCCGCAACTCCATATTCACATCGATAACCTTGTTACAACAATCAGGGTCAACACCCACACCACCATACAACTTTACACCATATCAGCTATCTCGGACACACTTCATAAGGTAACCTTAACCGAAGCATATGCTGAGAAAGGAGTGAGGAGAATAAAGAAGGATGAATTGAAAATAGGGAAGTGGGAGGGAATCAAGGAAGGAGAGAGATAATTGAGGAAGAATTGGAGAGAATCGAGGAAGAGATACAGACATAAAAGTCAAAAACCTATCTAACGAGCTGGCTCGACTAACTTTCGAGCTGAACACTTCAAATCTTAGGTTCAGCTCACTTATGTGAGCAAGCTTCAGGAAAAGCGCAGGCTCAGCTCGAGCTCATGAAGACTCGAGCCAAGCCAAGCTTTTCCAGAGCCAAGCTCGAACCTTTCGCAAACGGTTCGAGCTCGCGCCCACCTCTAGGTAAAACCACTTGTGAAGGGAGTGACACCACTAGACAAGGACAAGGGAATTCCACACACAACCAACCTGAATGGTTCACAGTGCAATGACGATCACCTGTTTAATAATTTGAGGGGTAATTTGGTAATTTTTAGGTAATTGTGTGGGGTGCGACTTCTATTACTCCTTTGATTAGATCTCCAAATAAATACAAATGATCTCCGAATTAGAAACGAACAATCAACGTACGCCTTCTTCACGAACGATTGGAACGATCTTGAATTTCGCCGAGGCTTGATGGAAAATTTTGTATTCCGATTGGCTCAAGGCAATTTGATTGTGAGACAGCGGCAGGAATGCTTGTTGCTCTCCCAGATTTGGGTGATTTTGGGATTTTTGGAATTTGGCGTACGCTCTTGAGTTTTGATCTTCGGTCTTTTGGCCGTATCTCCCCCCGTCTGTCTTGAGCCTATGATTTTATAGGCTTATCTTAGCTTTAACAGTGTTGGCCTGATTTGTTGGAGTGGTTGTAACTTATTTCGACCGCTTCTGCGTACTGTCTCCCTTGAAGAGTGGAGCAGTCTTGGACCAGGGCAAGCGCCATGTGTAATCCTTGTCGGCTGCTGACGTGGCCACGTTGCATGATTTATCGCCCATGTAAGCTGCTGATGGGGCGATTGCAATCTCGGCCGTTGATCTGTTGAAGCTTGATCGACGACTTAATTTCATCGATTTGATTGGGGTCGATCGTTGACTTGTTGACCGGGGTCATACGGTGCTGATTTGGACTATAATTGTCGGTCTTCACAAAATTGGTTCCTACAGATGCCCTTCTTCATGAGATGGCAGAAGGGTTGACATCTTCCAGCCAAATTTGAGATGAATTGCCGAATGTAAGCCAGATGCCCCTGAAGGCTTTTTAATTCTGACAAAGTCTTTGGTTCGGGCATTTGTTGAATGACATCGATCTTGGTCAGGTCGATTTCGATGCCCCTGTGTCTAACCACGAATCCGAAGAATTTCCAGGATGAAACTCCGAAGGCGCACTTGAGCGGGTTCATCTTCAACTTATACCGTCGCAGGCGTTCGAAGACTGCTCGCAGATCTTTTAAATGGTCGTCCCTTGATTTGGTTTTGACCACCAGATCGTCGACGTAGCATTCCACGAATTTGTGTAAGAAGTCGTCAAATATCTTTTGCATGGCCCTTTGATAGGTGGCCCCTGCGTTCTTCAAACCAAATGACATTACTTTGTAACAGAAAATATCTTTTGGCGTGCGGAAAGCCGTCTTTTCCTCATCCTTTGGATCCATCCGAATTTGATTGTAGCCAGAAGATCCGTCCATGAATGACAAGGCCTCGTGCCCCGTTGTTGCATCTACCATTAATTCGGTGATGGGGAGTGGGAAGTCGTCTTTTGGACAAAATTTATTCAAGTCCCTGAAGTCGACGCAAACTCAGATTTGCCCATTCTTTTTCTTCACTGGTACAATGTTGGCAATCCAACTTGGGTACTTGACTTCGTGGATGAAATCGGCCTTGAGGAGTTTGTCGACTTCCTTCTCAAATTCTGGGACGAGCTCAGGGCGAAATCGTCTTTGGGACTGCTTTATTGGTTTGACTCCGGATTTGATGGCGAGTTTGTGGATTGCAATTGTTGGGTCGAGCCCAGGCATCTCAGTATACGACCAAGCAAAAACATCTTTATATTCACTGAGTAAAGACATATAGTCTTTTTCTTCTGTTACAGACAGTGAAGCACTCAAAAAAGTGGGTCTTGGATCATCCTCTGTACCCAAATTTACTTTCTTTAGCTGGTCAATGGTTGCTTGGCCGCCTTCCTCAAAGATTGCAGGCGCTTCTCCCAGGTCATCTTCAGGGGTCGAATGGTTACCTTCGCCGACCGAAATATGATGGACAGCAACTGCTTCTTCCTCTTCCGGGTCTTTTTTCTTGGACGACATATAGATCACTACTGGGGTGACGTCGCAGCTTTCTGCCTTTACTCTTTTTGAAGATTTTTCCTCTATTTTCCCCAATCTTTGGCTCACAGGGATCCGTGTGGATGCCCCAAGTCTTTGGAAAACAGTCCTATTGGGTTGCTCCTTCGGTTTTCCCAGCCTCTGGAATACACTGAGTTTTTCTGTGGTCGATGGAGCGGTGGTATTTGGTTTAGGGTCTTCTGCTTGCCCCTTTTTCCGCCAGACTTTCGTAACTTTGAATTTATGCTCGTTACTTGGCTCTGAGAGAACGTTTGGACTTCTGTTTTCTTCTTGCCCCAATCGAACGAATGTCGAGACTCGTGGCTCTGGGACACCGATCTGATCAAAAGCTGACGTTCGGCTTTCTTCTCCGGTAGCCGCCTTTCTTTTGGTGGTGATTTGATTGACACTGGCCTTGCCAGAAATCACAACCGGCTCGTATTCCTGATAACCAAGCCCATGTCGGTTGGGAGGAACTGGATAACCCTACGCCTGGATATTTTTCTGGGTTGGTGACAAGTTCTGTAAAGCCGTCACTGGTTTCTCTTGCAGTTGCTTGAGGGAGAACCCGGACCCTGATTTTGCCATCATCAGATAAGCATTGGGGTCAAATCCTTGTGTCCGAGTTTTAGGAAGCTCGGGTGGGTTCCGCTTCTCTTCAACAACGATGCCCCGGTAGTTGAGTTTGGGCAAAGGGATAGTAGCAGTGCCTTTTAAGGCCTTCAATTTCTTTGCTAGCTCTTCTCGATTGCAAGTGGTGAAAGGGGACTCGCCCTTCTTTCTTCTTGATTGAGGAACGTATCTGAGAACTGGTCCCTCCATTTGTCGGTTGGCCCGTTCATCTTTAGCCGCTTTGGAAAGATTGATTTTACTCGAAGAGGTAGATTTTTCTTCTGAGTAAAATTTAGCGTATGCGAAGGAAGCTACTGCCTCTGTGAAGGGGCATTCGTCCGCGAACACTGTCTTTTCCTCTCCATCTTCATAATACTTGAAACATTGATGAAGGGTCGAGAGCATGACTTTGTTGCTGTGTAACCAGGGTCTCCCGAGCAGCACATTATAAGACGTGCGAGCATCGATTACATGGAACAATACGTGGGAAGTCATATCCCCAATTTGTAGTTCTAGTCTGATCGTTCCCAACGCTCGTTGTCCTTCTTGATTGAACCCTTGGATCATCAGCGAACTGGCTTGGAGGTCGTTGGCCACCAATCCGACATTTTTCAAAGTTTGGATTGGGAGGATATTTACTATTGACCCACTGTCCAGAAGTATACGATTAATCTACCGGTCTTTGATAGCTCCGGAGACGAACAAAGGTCTATTATGAGACCTTTCCCCTAGCAGCATGTCGGCTTCTTTGAAGGAAATGGCAATTGAG
The DNA here is from genome assembly GCA_019845555.1 of Aristolochia fimbriata. Taxonomy (NCBI): domain Eukaryota; kingdom Viridiplantae; phylum Streptophyta; class Magnoliopsida; order Piperales; family Aristolochiaceae; genus Aristolochia; species Aristolochia fimbriata. Next base: position 26,784,712 of record CM034079.1, read on the forward strand.
TGAACCTCCTTAATTTGTGGTGGCTCTGCTGGTTGTTCTTCCTTCAATGTGCTAGGAGATAAACCTACTTTTGGCTCATCGTGCCTCCGCATCCTCAATTGCTCGACTTCGGCATGTCATTCGTCTTTAGCCGCAACGAATTTGATGAGAGCTTGTCTAGATCTGATTGGCAGATCTAAGTCATCATGTACGGCATTCGTGTGAATATCGTCGGTGGTCCCCATCGGAGCCTTCCCTTCACGTCTTCGTTCGACCACTTGGGGTGAACAAGTGGCCACCAGTGCAGAAGTTGGCGCCAGGAAATCTGATGGAAAGAAATCAGCCAAAGTAATCGGCTTTGGCTTCTTTTGAGAGTTCTTCTCTTCGACTCTGGCAGAGGTCGATTTACGTCTGTACCTTCTGCCTCTTCTTTTCTTCTGGACTTTCTTCTTTCCTGATTCTTCTGCTGCATACCCCATGATGAATTTTTTCACAGGGGCTTCAGGAAATGGCTTATTTTTGCGGGTTACCACTTCCCACCCTTCTTTGTCTTTTGTGGCGAGTTGAGGTCTTGGTCGTGCAGTGCATAGGATGAAGATTTTTTTGTTCATCCTTGGATTCCCTATTTTGGTGTTGGAATATGATTGGACGAAGATGGTGTGGGAAGCCGCCGTGTTATCGTCGGTTTCCAAGATGATGTGACCTTGCGTCGCTAACTCAAGTATTCTGTCCTTCAGGACAAAACATTTTTCGGTAGGATGGCCTACCAGTCGGTGATATTTGCAATAATTGGGATCTGAAGTTTTCCCAACGTCCTCCGGCCTTTTGGCTTCTGGGAGTTGCATCATGTTTTTCTGCAGGAGCTGTTCAAGCATGCCTGGAACATCGGAGTCGGGGAAAGGATAGGTTTTAGCCTGCCTATCCTTTAATGTGAATTTTTGGCGGGGTGTACCGCTGGTGAGTCGACTGACATTTGGCTTCCAGTCACTCCCCGTACTTTTGTTTTGGGTCGCCGTAATCTTTTGCGGTTCGGCGACGTTGGTGGCAAGCGCTTCTTTTGCAGGAGCTTTGTACTCCTTCTTTACGAACTTTGGCTTCTTGTCAGCCTCATACATTGGAGCTTTTCCTTCTCCCTTTTCCTGGATAAGGATCTCCATGTTGTGCGCTTCAGCTGCCAATTCTTGGAAGTCCCTCGGCTTCTGACTCTGTAAGAAATATACCAGAGTCCAGTTCATCCCTCGAATGCACATGTCGATGGATGTTTGTGTGGACAAGGAGGTGCTCTCCTTGCAGTTGAGACTTAGATTGCGCCAGCGATTGATATATTCAATCACTTTCTCTCCCTGGCGCTGTTTCAAATTTGTGAGTTCCACCAGTGTTTCCGTTCGCTTCGTGTTATAGAAGTGACTGAGGAACTCGCCTTCTAATTGTTCCCAACTGTCAATGGATTCGGCCGGTAGCTCGATAAACCAGTCAAATGTGTTCCCTTTGAGGGATCGTCCAAATTGTTTGACCAGAAGGTCACCATCTGTTCCTGCATTGTTGCAGGTCTCAATAAAGTGGGCAACGTGTTGTTTTGGGTTGCCGTCCCCACTGAATTGCTGAAATTTAGGTGGGTGGTAAGAGGTAGGCATGTGGATTGCCTGGATCCATCGGGAGTAGGGCCTGGTATAGGCTTGAGATCTGACTCCCTCAGCTTGTACCTTCTGCTCCACTGCGTTAGAGATCATTTCTTGCAGGGTGCCGTAGGATAGCGCCCCTGGTTCTTCAAGCAGTGGTTCCCGGTTCACTGGGTTCGGGAGCTGGAGAGGGACGGATGATGGGTGAAGGAGGGATGGGATTAGCAGACGTGCTAGGTCCCGCTTGGCCTTCGTCATTTCTGGGTTGGGAGGATGCTCCCAGGCGATCCGCGATTAACTCGAATTTCTGCAGAATTGTGGCGATCTGAAGATCCTTGTGCAGTTCTCTTTCTCTCAGTGGCCCGTCCCTTTCCCTCATGGCAGCTTGGAGTTCTGCCAGATGCTTCCACAGTCTTGGCTTGCGTCATCATCGCGGAGACCCTGATGACTGGAGATGTGGGGGTAGGGGGACTTGGAGCGAGAGATGCCCCAGTTGGTGTAGTTGATCGTGGAGAAGGAATAATACGTCTTCCTTCAAAATGAGTGATCAATGCAGGGACCTGGCTTGCCGTTGACGGAGAGTTCCTTGCCGGGCTGGCCACTGGGCTGGCTGGTGGCAGGGATGTCAGAATAGCCGAATAACTCCTCGAGGGATGAACCCTTGTCGGAGAAATTATAGGGCTGGCGGGAGCTTGTCCTGCCTGCGGCTGGACTTGTACAGCACGCTGCGTCGGCAGGGATCCCGTGACAGATCGGGTGGTCGGCCTTGAGCGGACGATCGCAGGAATCTGGGATGGACGAATCCCTCTGGCTTGGCTGGCGGCAGCAGCGGTTGGTGTACGCGGGCGGCGAGGAAAGGTGACCAAAGGATCGGTCACTCTCGGTGCCGGCGACGAGCTGGCTCTGGCAGTTGGGGTTTTGGCAGCAGCCTTGTTGTTGTTGTTGGTGGTGCTAGAACCGGCCATTTGAACTGATAAATTGGAGGAAGAGATGAAAGGTAAAAGGGTCCCACCGGGCGTGCCAAATTTGTAAACGAGTACAATATGTGGACCGAAAAATACGTGTCCGATGTACAATGTACAAAATAATTTGAGGGGTAATTTGGTAATTTTTAGGTGATTGTGTGGGGTGCGACTTCTAAAACTCCTTTGATTCGATCTCCAAATAAGTACAAACGATCTCCGAATTAGACACGAACAATCAACGTACGCCTTCTTCACGAACGATTGGAATGATCTTGAATTTCGCCGAGGCTTGACAGAAAATTTCGTATTCCGATTGGCTCAAGGCAATTTGATTGTGAGACAGCGACAGGAATGTTTGTTGCTCTCTCAGATTTGGGTGATTTTGGGATTTTTGGAATTTGGCATACGCTCTTGAGTTTTTAATCTTCGGTCTTTTGGCTGTATCTCCCCCCGTCTGTCTTGAGCCTATGATTTTATAGGCTTATCTAAGCTTTAACGGTGTTGACCTGATTTGTTGGAGTGGTTGTAACTTATTTCGACCGCTTCTGCGTACTGTCTCCCTTGAAGAGTGGAGCTGTCTTGGACCAGGGCAAGAGCCATGTGTAATCCTTGTCGGCTGCTGACGTGGCCACGTTGCATGATTTGTCGCCCATGTAAGCTGCTGACGGGGTGATTGCAATCTCGGCCGTTGATCTGTTGAAGCTTGATCGACGGCTTAATTTCATCGATTTGATTGGGGTCAGTCGTTGACTTGTTGACCCGGGTCATACTGTGCTGATTTGGACCGTAATTATCGGTCTTCACAAAATTGGTTCCTACATCACCTAAACAACTTGTCTTGCGCTCCATCCTCATACTTCGAATACGAGGGACCAAATATGTAACCAAAAAACCCAAAACAACGTCCTATCAACTAACCCGACAGCCCACATCACACCTTCTATCACGACTCGTGAACACTCTACTTCCACCGCGATAAGTGATTCCCACCCCATTGCCTCCCACCTGATCGATAATCAACTTGGCCACCCTATCAAATTATCTGAGGAAATCAGTAAAGCGGTGGGACTGAGCACTAGGAAAGCAACTACAAACAACTCACAGTTGGGTTATTCACTACTTTTCTATATGGGCCCGCTTGGGAAAATATTGATCCCAACTAAACCTCCTTTCTCCTGGCGTACTTGCAGCCCCACATCATGCCAACCCGGAAGATTGGCATCGACAGTACCAAGCCTACTTGACATCGAACCCACAAAACTGCCATAGACTCACTTCATATCCAGGATTGCAAGGAAGAAACGAAACCAGGAAATTATGACGGGTAGACAGATACTCCATGCAATCATCCACTCACTCCAGGAACAACACCGAGCGAGGAGACTGAAGCGTTCACCAGAAACAAAGTTAGGACGAAGATTGACAAGTGATCACTCTAGCACAACACAAGCCAAGCATGCGTGGGATGATCTTGGGGGTACCGAATTCCTCTCCTGCAGCATCAGATAATACAATTGCTTCACTAATTCAATACTTAATGATAATTAACGCTTGAAACATTCGGGACGCCTGAAGCAATAGTGTGCAGAATGTGGCCAAAACCACCGTCAACCTCCAAATGTTGGATATCCTGTTCCTGATGGAAACAAAAGTGAGTGACCTTGACATGCTACTAACAACGACCCTTCTTCCGAGTTTTGATTCACATATTAATATTGTCCCTTCGGAAGGGCTCAAATGAGGGTTATGGTAGTGTGGAAAAACACGATTCCCCTGAAAAATTATTACAATAGAATCCTACTATATATATACATGCATGGCCAAGTCGAGCCCACATTTTAATATATTGTTTATTTATCTAACCCCAGACGATCGCCAATGGCGATAACACCTTAACCATATTGAAACCATCATAAATAACACTGACACTTGGCTTATCATTGGACACCTAAATGCCTTTACGGATCAATCCGACATATCGAGGAACCCAACACAATTAGGTACACGGTCTAAACGAAAATGGCCTCATTGATCTCCTTCCTAGAGGTCCACGACACACCTGGACGAATTGTAGAGGGGACGACCATCGTATCATAGCCAGACTTGACCACGCTCTAGTGACACCACGTTGGTTAAGTCCAATCCCCCACACCAACTTTGCAACCCTCCTCAGGGTACGCTCAGACCATGCACTGATCGCCCTCACAGCCTCTCAACTCCCCGATGCTTATTCACACTCCCAAATGAGGTTATTTAAAATACTAGATAATGTGGAAAGAAGACCACACCTACAACCCCCTAGTAGAGGCTACTTGGAACTCTACCCATCCATCACTTCCGACACCGCCCTCCCCACAGGCATTCTGCAAAAAATTAGACAAATTAGCACACACAATACTTGAAATCGTTCCAACTTTGGGAATTTACACCATCAGATTGAAAGCACCAAACACAATCTGTTGCACATTCAACAAAACTTGTCGGTCAATAGTAGCAACCCACAACTCCATAAATTGGAAGCTCATTACCAATCAAATTAAGTTGATGCACCTACCACGCATTAAGCATATCCATTATTATCAACAAGCAAAGCAGAAACTTCTTCAATTTGGGATGAGAAGTCTAAGTTCTTCCAAAATTCAAACAACCGAAAAAAGGATCTAGAGCATCCAATCTAGGGAAGGGCACATCCTACATGACCAATCTGATATCCGCCAAGAGACCTACTAGCACTTCTGTCGTTTGTACCATGAGCAAATTAACAACCGAATATATCCCATGATCGAGGTTCGCCGAGCGGTTTTTGCTATGGACTCGTACAAATCTCCAGACCGAGATGGATATCTTCCTTTCTTTTATCAAACCCACTCGTCTCTTATCAAAGCTGACCTCTTTGATGTACTTAATCAAATGTTCACCATTGGCTAGCTATATTGACACGCACATCAACAAATCTCTCCTAGTACTCATTCCTAAGGGTGACTCCCCCCAAACTAGCTTATTTGATTACAGACCAATTAGTTTGTGCAATGTCCTATACCGAATTTTTGCCAAACTACTGGCCTTTTGACTTGACAAATCTTTCTGGACATTGTGTCGAATACTCAATCGGCCTTCCTTAAAGGACGCCAAATCATTGATCATATCCTAACGGCCCACGAGATTTTATAAGAATTCCAATCCACTAGAAAAAACAACCTCTATTTTGGGGTTAAACTTGACATTATTAAAACGTTTGACAGTCTTAGGTGGGCCCACATTAGAGAAACCCTACAATCATATGGCTGTTATCACCGCTACAATCTTACTACACAACAACAACCTATCAAGTGATCATAAATGGAGAAACAACTAATCCAGTACTCCCAACAATAACCTATCAATTGATCCATTACCCACATATCTTTTTAAGCCCCTCACCCGATCAATCCAAAGCCATATGGCCATCATATTCCATTGAATCCCCATAAAATCTCCTTCCCAATATGCAACCTCTATTTCGCCGATGACACACTATTTTTGCCATATTGCAAATCTGCCACCTGCCTTCAACAAATCCTTACACACTTTTCTGTATCCACTAGCCAACATTCACACCCTAGGAAAATATTTACAAAAAGTTCCTTCGGGTACTAAAGAGTCAAACCAAACATTTAGGAATCATTATCACGACCAAAGCTCTCACACCAAACTTCTATAATCCTATCTAACAACTTATGCGCCAAAAGCTATTTGGATTGATGAACATATCGCTCTCCCTAGCAAGGAGGATGCCACTCTATGGAGCCACATGCTTCAAACTCCAAAAGAAAGCTATTCAGGCGATGGATAAACCAAACTATCCGTACCTTCTTGTGGTCCTTCAAAGGCCAAACCAAACTACACCTAGTAGGGTGGGAAGATGCATGTAAATCCCACCAAGAAGTTGGTTAGGCTTAAGAAAATTAGATATCGTTAGTGACGCCTTCCAACTAAAGTTATAGCGATTGTACACGACCCAAGATTCCCTCTAGGGACACCTTATGGGCCAAAAATATGGAATCTCACCACATCATGCCAAAAAACCTAGAAATCATTTGATGGTATGGAAACGTCTTGTAAGTCACCAATCTACTTTCAAAACACATTCTCGACAACTACCAGCTAGGGTGGATGGCATTTCCTCTTATGTGATAAATGGCGTCCCGATTTTGATAAACCACTGATCAACCAACCCAAATTACTAATAGGTCCTACTACCCCACTAAAGACCCTTCACTAGTAAAAAACTCTTTTTTGGGGACTAGTTTTGATAAATCAGTCCCCATAGATAGTCTTTGGATACTGGTTTTACCAAAGGGGATTGACTTTTTAAACCAATCCCCACATACATACCTGTGGAGACAGGTTGTCAGTCCCCATAGACATATACTATGGAGACGGGTGGCCCAATCCCCTTAGGCCCTCTATGGAGCCGGGTTGCCCAGTCCTCATAGACATACACTATGGGGACGGTGGCCCAGTCCCCACAGGCCATCTGTGGGGACGGGGACGGGCTGCCCAATCCCCATAGGTCGCGTTGTGAGGACGGGTCATGCAGTCCCCATAGGGCTTCTATGGGGATGGGCTTACCAGTCCCCACAAGAAATGTTGTGGCGACGGGCGGCCCTGTCCCCATAGGTCCGTCTGTGGGGACGGGCTACCCAGACCCCACAGTTCCCTCTGTGGGGACTAATTTTTCAATCTATGGGGATGGGAAACCCATCCCCATTGCTATGTTTTGTACTAGTGATTTTCAGGTGTGAGCTTCTCTGTGGTTAATAAAAATTACAATTTCAACACCCCTGTGCTGCCCAACTGCTCCATAGTCTGCTGAAAATATTACGATAAAAAACAATTAGAGCTTACTGCATTAATCAAGATACCTTCTGTAGTTGCATTGTCTGCTACTAAATACTTAAAATGTCTACCATCATCATAAAGTTTGAAACAAAACTTATGAATAAATGAGAAATAATGGTAATTAATAACTTCTTTAATAATATTTATTTTCACTCTCTCTCTCTCTCTCTTTCTCACTAAATCTCTCTCTCATTAAATTCTATTTAGAGAAAATTATCACCAAGACATACATCCAAACTCATGCACCTTAAAAAAAAAAATTATATTTTCATATGGCTATATTGAGTAATAAAATTACATAAGGTATGATTTAATTAATTATAAATTATAACATATAATATATATTCCTTGTAATGACATCACCATAAGCAATAGGTTGAGTTCAGCTATCTCACTATCTACAAACCAGTTCCCATAAATAGCTTATGGAGATTGGCTTTACCAATGGGGACTACCTTTTTAAACCAGTCCCCACAACCATACTTGTAGGGACTGGTTACCAGTCCCCACAGACATACACTGTCGGGACGGGTGGCCAAATCCCCACAGCCACTCTATGGGGATGAGTTTCCTAGTCCCCACAGAAAATGTTATGGGGATGGGCAGCCTAGTCCCCACAAGCCTATCTATAGGGATGGGCTGCCCAGTCCTTACAAGTCGCGCAATTGAGACGGGTCATGCAGTCCCCATAGGACCTCTGCGGGGACGGACCGTACAATCCCCATAACAAATACTGTGGGGATAGGCTGCCTAGTCCCAACAAATTTGTCTTTGAGGGCTGGATAGTTCCCGGAGGCCACACTATGGCGATGGGACAAAAAGTCCCCATAGGCCCTCTGTGGGGACGAGATCCACAGTCCCAACAGGAAATAGTGTGGGGGCGGGCTACCCTATCGCCACAGTGCCCTTTATGGGGACGGGTTGCCCAACCCCCACAGGAAAAGCTATAGGGATGGGGTCCCAGTCCCCATAGGCCATCTATGGGGACGGTTACCCAAGCCCCACAAAATGTGGTTTGTAGACCGAGGGAGGGGGAGGGGGGTAGGCAGTGCAGTCCCCACTAGATTATAAGCAATCCCCAATTAATTTGTTTAATAAATTTAAATTATATTTTATGGAAATTAATTATCTGAAACATAAATATATATATTATATATGTTTAACTCAAACTAAAAAAAAAGTAACAATATTTTTTATATGTACTAAATATTTTAAATTATTATTTTATAGTAATATCTAAATAAGTACTATAAATAATCATTTCTCAAAATGCTTCTAAATTTACATTGTCCCTTAAACTCCAATTTCTCTCCTATTTTTCAGGAGAATTGAAAGTTACTGAGAATTTACTGTAAGTAACTTGAGAAAGTTCTGTTTTCCAGGTATTTATATTCTCTAACTCTACTTTCTCTAACGACTAAACCCCGTTATTATACTATATATGGTCATGTGGATATGGTCATTTGTATAGTTTAGGATAAGAACTTGATTGAGTGCGCTCAAGCACTTGGTGCGCTTATGTGCGCTCAAGTTATTTGAGCCACTCGATTGAGGTCAACTAGTGTCAAACATAGTGCAGGTTTTTAAAACATTGATATACATCAGGTGATTTAAATTTATCATTGTCAAACAGTCTCAAATTGGATCCTATAAATCAGGTGATATAAATTTTGTAATTTAAATTTTTATTTATAAAAAATTGATTAGTATATTTGTAATTTTACTTAGGTGATTTATTTTTGTATAAAGTAATTTTCTTTAACTTGAAAATGATGTACATTTAAATTATAATATCTTTACCAAATTTTTTAGCCAATGTAGTATGTCATTAATAACAAGTATATAATTTATGAAATTAATAATTATATATTTATATACGATATAATTTTTTATAAGTATATAATTTATGTGGTACATAAAATATAATTTGAATGAAATATAAAAGCTAAATAACCCATAATAAAAAACATTGATTATATTTAAATTTACTACCTTAGGGAATATATATAATTATCAATAACATATAATTATTACCTCAGTGAATAAATATACATATTATAATTGAATCTCTAAAAGCGATTGATAATGTGGCTTTTAAAATTAGCGAATGTGACGACAAGGAGCACCTTTTATTACCACATGTGGTAATTTTTAAAGAGCGTGAGCTTTTTTAACTTTTGCTTTCAACCGACACGCCCATTTCACTGAAATCTTCTATTCCACTTCGGTTCTTTCGACCTACTTCAGCTCAAGCCGAATTTCTTGAAGTTGCATGACCACCGGTGAAAACCAGTCGAGGACCAGAAATCTCCGCGGTAAGTCGTTCTTTCCCAAGTTATATAGGAGAAAATCTTAGAAGGAACGACCACCACGACTGGTAAAACTAAGAATCGAAAAGCTCTAGTGAGATGCGAAGTAGAAAATGTTATCAGACTTTTTGCATGTTTCCAATTACAAATCAGGTTACTACATCCAGAAATTGTCAAGCTCCAATCCCATTTTCCATTTTTGTATCTTTCGACATTATTATTTCAGTATCTCTTATATCTCTTTTCAAAACTCAGTCTTGCTATTGCCTCAGTTTGCTACTGTAAGACCTGAAGAAGAACAGAAAAAATAGCCTTTACAAGCAACTGCCGATTAGAGAAATCAAGAGAAAGTTATACCTACAAGGAACTTCAACAACCAAAGGGAGGAAATTATACCCACAAGCATATTACGACATTTAGGTTCTGTTTTCAGAAAAGAGAATATAGAACTAATTGATGTCATTTTTCATGCATGCAGGCTTCGACCGTAAAGATCCCATCACATGTTTTATAACAAAATGTAGTTAATTGATGAAATGACTATCATATGTTTAAGAACCTTATCTCCTGCATATCTGCAAGACTGCTCATGAATTTTGGCTGATTCAGGAAGATGCACTGAACTTCCATCCCCACCAATGTTAGCATGTATTCGTGAAACAGATAATAGATTTTGTACCCTTCTAGTTAACTCAGCACCTGATCCCTTCTGCTGAAACACTCTTAGTTAGCCAGAATTAGAAATAGACAAAAGCCATGAACGGTAATTTGTAGCAGCGCCTCTTTTCATTAAATTTGTAAATGGTGTAAATTTCTATCAGCCATTACATGTTTTGAAATATTCTTTTGTAAACATTCATATAATTCAACAACTTGGTGAGCAATGTCGAATTGGAGCTTTACATGCAATTTCTTTGTTTTACTTGCTACTTGCAACTAAGAGAAGCAGAGAAATATTAGTAGAATTGAGTACTTTTTCCAACACTTTTTATGAACAATATTACTTGATACAATGTGCAGCTCTATGAGTTTGCAAACCTTTATGTGTTATTAATGTGTTTGTTGGCTTATAAATGTGTTTATTGGACATTAAGTGATTTTAAATTGGTTCACTTAGATGATTCGTTATTGTTTCCCATAGCATGAGTCACTCTTTTTTAAGACTTTTTTGTTATGCTTTTTTATTTGTTTACCAACTCTCTAGTATTCTTTAGAAGCAACTTAGAGTTTAATATAGTCTTTTATTGGAATCAAAACATATTGTACATTATTAATTCAAACGTTGGCATGAATCGGACTGAAGACGGTGAGGCATCGAGTAGCCAATAGAGGGCTCGTAAGGTAAATTCAAAGTTGTACGGTTCCAAAGATATTTGTTCATGCAGAACTTACAAATTGTTATTAGTGCATCCAAATGTCATGGTGCGTCGTGAATTATATCTTTCATGCATGATTGGTAAATTTCTTGAGATTTTCTCTCTTTCATCTGGTTTTAATATAGAATATTGAGGCATGTGTTATGCATATTGATATAAGCAGCAAATGCCTCCCAAACGGCTGTGTCGTACTGAGCCAGCTCATCCACCTGAAAACACAAGCGGTGATAGAGGTAAGCAGGATTGATAATTTTGTTTCACAATGCATGATTTTTATATTGATTAATAATATGTTTCCCATGCAGGGTTGGAGGTAGTGAACCTCCAGGATGTCTCACCAATGGTGGGTAGTGAAGATGAGACACAGGACCCAACTAGTGTCTCACCCACCATAGAGACTGTACGACAACGTAGAGGCCCCACAACGGGGTTGTCGTTGAACTTGCCAAACTCTAGAATAGCAAGGACACACATGATTTACCTCCGATATTGGATCAGGTATTTAGACGCCATCATGGGGGCTTTGAGAGGGGTATGGGTAGTGGTTACTCACGAAGAGCACATCAGTACTCAGCCACCAAAGACGTGAGGTATGCGGCTATTCAGGGATAGGTCAATACCATGGCAGAAGAAAACAGAGCAATGGCAGCAGAAAATAGAGCAGTGGCTGAAGAAATTCGAACACTTAGGGAGTCGCATAATGCCATGGAGCCCAGGATGGAAGAGAGGCTAGAGGCACATGCACGTAGGTTAATGGAGCTCATAAAGCCGTCATTTACATTACCTGAATATTCAACTTTTCCTCAAGGTTAGTAATAATAAATTTGCATATTATAACTCTTATTATTAAGTTGGGTTTACGTATAGGGTTATAACTTAAATATTGTGTTTGTATACTCCCCGTCCGCTGGTCAGTAGGTGTCTATGGAGAAGCAGGTGGAGATCGCCATTTCAAAGTATGTTGCACTATTTGTCATTTGATTACTTCATTACTTGTTCTTTTACTTGTATTTCTATGGATGTATATGTCCGTTGAATGATGAAAACTTTCTTTTGTGCTAGTCGTTGATTATATTGTTGCAAGATAGAGGGAGAATGGAGGGCCTACCTCGTCTGGTTCAAAAAGAAGTTGCTTCATTTTTACAAACACACTCATAGACACACACAAATACACACGCACACACAGGG